>CAUYTI010098511.1:0-21082 GCA_963575145.1 Galago senegalensis | reverse complement strand
TGTTGATTATTTGTACAAATTGGAGTGCTTACATCCTACTAATCAACATAGCCTTCACCTCATTTACCCAATTATAGCATTAAGGCATTTGTGTTCTACACCTGATAGATCCAACTTGTACTTGTAATATGCTCCATAGGTGTGGTTCCACTACTAAACCTCCCTCTATCGACCCACCCCGCTCTGTTCCCCTCTCCCTCCCCTTCGCTCCTTCATCCTAGTCATTAGTTGTGTTTCGTTTTTCATATGCAAGTGTGAGTGATTGTAAATTGGTTTCACAGTAGTACTGAGTACATTCGTTTGTTTTTTCCACTCCTGAGATACTTTACTAAGAAGAATATTTTCCAGCTCAATCCATGTAAACATAAAAGAGGTAAAGCCTTCATTTTTAATGCTGCATAGTATTCCATGGTATACATATACCACAATTTATTAATCCATTCATGGGTCGATGGGCACTTGGGCTTCTACCATGACTTGGCAATTATGAATTGAGCTGCAATGAACAATCTGGTGCAAATATCTTTATTGCCAAATGATTTTTGGTCTTTCGGATATACACCTGGAAGAGGAATTGCAGGATCAAATGGCAGGTCTACATTTAGACCCTGAATGTTCTCCAAACTTCCTTCCAAAAGGGACATACTAGCTTGCATTCCCACCAGAAGTACAGAAGTGTTTCCTTTTCTCCACATCAACACCAACATCTGTAGTTTGGGGATTTTGTGATGTGGGCTACTTTTACTGGAGTTAGATGGTATCTCAGAGTAGTTTTGGTTTACATTTCTCTGATAATTAATGATGATGAGCATTTTTTCATGTGTCTGTAGACCATGTGCCTATCTTCTTCAGAGAAGCTTCTGTTCATGTCTCTTACCCACAAGAAAATGAGATCACTTTTCTTTTTAGTAATAAGTTTGAGTTCTCTGTGGATTCTGGTTATTAGACCTTTGTCAGAAATATAACTTTCAAAACTCCTCTCTCATTCTGAGGGCTGTTTATTTGCTTTACTTAGTGTGTTCTTGGCAGTGCAGAAGCTTTTTAATTTGATCAGATCCCAGTAATGTATTTTTAATGTTGCTTCAATTGCCTGGGGTGTCCTCCTCATAAAGTATTCTCCCAGGTTAATTTTTTCAAGCATTTGCCCTGCACTCTCTCTAAGAAGTTTTATTGTTTCATGTCTTAAGTCTAAGTCCTTTAACCAATGAGAGTCAATTTTTGTTAAAGGAGAAAGGTGTGGGTCCAGTTTCAGTTTTCTATAGGTTGCCAGCCAATTCACCCAGCACCATTTCTTGAATAGAGAATCTTTTCCCCAATTTATATTTTTAATAGGCTTATCAAAAATCAAATGATGATAAGTTTTGTGTTTACCTCTTGGTTTTCAATTCTGTTCCGTACATCTACCTCTCTATTTTTGTGCCAGTACCATGCTGTTTTGATCACTATCAATTTATAGTATAGTTTGAAGTCTGGAAGCGTGATTCCTCCCCATTTGTTTTTACTTCTGAGTAATGTCTTGGCTATTCAAGGGTTTTTTTTTTTGTTTGTTTGTTTGTTTATTTCCATGTCAAATGAAGTACTAATTTTTCCAGGTCTTTAAAGTATGACAGAGGTGCTTTAATAGGGATTGCATTAAATCTGTAGATTGCTTTAAGTAGTATAGACATTTTAACAATGTTGATTCTTCCCAGCCATGAGCATGGTATGTTTTTCCATTTGTTACTATCTTCAGCTATTTCTTTTCTCAGAGTTTCATAGTTCTCTTTATAGGATCTTTCATGTCCTTAGATACACTTCCAGATATTTCATCTTCTTTAGCACTATTGTAAAGGAAATAGAGTCATTGATTGTTTTTTCCCCTTGACTACTGTTGGTATATATAAAGGCTACAGATTTGTGAGTATTAATTTTGTAACCTGAGATGTTGCTGTATTCTTTGATCACTTCTAGGAGTTTTGTAGTTGATTCTCAGGGGTTTTACAGATATATAATCATATCGTCTGCGAAGAGCGACAGTTTGATCTCCTCTGGTCCTATTTGGATCCCTTTGATTGCCTTCTCTTGCCTAATTGTGGTGGCTAAGATTTCCGTTACAATGTTAAAAAGCAGTGGAGACAGTGGGCATCCTTGCCTGGTTCCTGATCTGAGTGGAAATGGTTTCAATTTTATTCCATTCAATATGATATTGGCTGTGGGTTTGTTGTAGATGGCCTCTATCAGTTTAAGAAATGTTCCTTCTATACCTATTTTCTTAAGTGTTCTGATCAAGAAAGGATGCTGGATGTTGTCAAAAGCTTTTTCTGCATCAATTGAGAGAATCATATGGTCTTTGTTTTTTAATTTGTTTATGTGATGTATTATATTTATGGATTTACATATATTGAACCATCCTTTTGACGCTGGGATGAAACCCACCTGGTCATGATGTATAATTTGTTTGATGTGTTGTTGGATTCTGTTTTCTGGGATCTTATTGAATATTTTTGCATCAATATTCATTAGCGATATCGGTCTATAATTTTCTTTTCTTTTTGAGTCTTTTCCTGGTTAAGGTATCAGTATGATATTTGCTTCATAGAATGTGTTGGGAAGTATTCCTTTTTCAATGTTTTGGAAAAGGTTAAGTAATATACATACTAGTTCCTCTTTAAATGTTTGGTAGAATTCTGATGTGAAGCCATCTCATCCCATGCTTTCCTTTTGGGGGAAATTTCTTATAGTTGATGCTATCTCAGAACTTGTTATAGGCTTGTTCAACATTTCCACTTCTTTCTGGCTCAGTCTAGGAGGGTGATATGTTTCCAAGTATTGATCTATTGCCTTCAGATTTTCATACTTCTGAGAATAGTTTTATGTAATATTCATTAAGGATTTCTTGAATCTCTGAAGAGTCTGTTGTTATTTGGCCTTTATCATTTATGATTCATTAAATTAGGCATTTTACTCTTCTACTTCTGGTTAGGTTAGCCAAAGGTTTATCTATTTTATTGACCTTTTCAAAAAACCAACTCTTTGATTGGTTGATCTGTTCTATGATTCTTTTGTTTTCAATTTCATTTAGTTCTGCTCTAATTTTAGTTATTTCTTTTCTTCTGCTAGGTTTAGGGTTGAAATGTTCTTCCTTTTCCAGTTGCTTGAGATGTCCCATTAAGTTGTTGACTTCCTCTCTTTCTGTTCTCTTGAGGAAGGCTTGCAATACTATAAATTTCCCTCTTAGGACTGCCTTTGCTGTATCCCAGAGGTTCTGATAATTTATGTCTTCATTGTCATTTTATTCCAAAAATTTGGTAATTTCCTTCTTAATCTCATACCCAGCTATCATTCAGCATGAAGTTATTTAGTTTCCATATTTTTGTATGCATATGCAGAGTCCTTTTATTACTGAGTTCAACTTTTATTCCATGATGGTCCAAGAAAATACAAGGAATGATTTCTATTCCTTTAAATTTGCTGAGGTTAGTCTTGTGACCTAAGATATGATCAGTTTTGGAGGATGATCTATGGGCTGATGAGAAGAATGTGTATTCAGTTTTGTTAGGATGAAATGTTCTGTAGATTTCTGTTAGATGCAAACGTTGAATGGTTTAAGTCCAAATTTCTTTGCTTAGCTTCTTTTTGGAGAATCTATACAACACTGCCAAAAGAGTGTTAAAATCTCCAACAATTATGGTGCTGGAGGAAATCAAGGTGCTCAGCTATGTTAGAGTCTCTCTTATAAATTGAGGTGCATTCTGGTTGGGTGTATAAATGTTGACAATTGAAATCTCATCATGTTGAGTGTTGCCCTTAACAAATATGAAGTGACCATCCTTTTCCTTCCTTACATTGGTTGGTTTAAAGCCTATTGTATCTGTGAATAAAATTGCAACATCTGCTTTTTTCTGATTTCCAATTGCATGAATTATAGATGACCATCCCCTCACCCTGAGTCTATGTTTATTTTTTAAGATAAAGTGAGATTCTTGAATGCAGCAGATGTCTGGCCTGAGTTTTTGTATCCAGTCAGTCAACCTGTGCCTCTTTAGAGAACAATTTAAGCCATTCATATTAATTGAGAGTATAGAAAATCCAGTAGTATTTTGGGTATTTATTTTTTTGAAAGTCCAGTGAATGTTTTTAATCCTTTCACCACTGTGGAAGTTGAAATTTTATCAAACGTTTCTGACTGAGTTTACTTTGGTGGTAGTGAATTGTGCTGTTCATTATGGAGCATAGGTCTGAGGCTATCCTGGAGAGCTGGTTTAGTTACGGGAAATTTCTTCAACATGTGAATGTCATTGAAGTATTTAATTTCTCCATTATAGATGAAATTCAGTTTAGCTGGATACAAGATCCTGGGTTGAAAGTTATTTTGTTTAAGGAGATTAAAGGTCAATGACTACCCTCTTCTAGCTTGAAAGCTTTTAACAAAGAGATCTGCTGTCATTCCAATGTTCTTCCCCTTGTAGGTTATGGTTTTCTTACATCTTGCAGCTTGCAGAATTTTTTCTTTCATATTAACTTTGACAAAACTAATTATAATGTATCTATGAGAATTTTTATTTGGGTTGAGTCGTGCTGGTGTTCTGAAATTGTCTGCTATCTGAATTTCAGAATCTCTTAGCGTATCTGGAAAATCTCTTTGATTATTTCATGAAGTAAAGCTTCTGTATCCTTCACAGCAACCTCGTCAACTTCAGATATTCCTATAAGGCAAATATTTGATCTCTTTGAATTATCCCAGAGCTCTCTGAGAGAATGATCCATTTTTATTGTCCACTTTTTTTCCTCATTGAGCATTTGGGAGTGTTCAAAAGCTTTGTCTTCAATGTCAGAGAGCATTTCTTCTGCCTATTCCATTCTTTTACTGAGGGATTCTACTGTATTTCTCAGATCTTTGAGGGCTCCAAGTTCTTTCCTCAATGTGTCAAAATCTTTGGTGATTTTTGTCTTTGAATTCATTGAATTCTTGAGACATTTTTTTTTAAACTCCTTGAAATTCTAATTCCATCCTCCATTCCGTTGATCTTATTTGCTATCCAGATTCTGAACTTGATTTCTGACATCTCAGCCATTTGTTTATGTATGGGATCTTGTGCTGTATCTACCATATTGTTTCTTGGGGGAATTGATCTACTCTGATTATTCATGTTGCCAGAGTTTTTCTGCTGATTCTGCCTCATGATTGTTTTTCGCCATTGGCTAGATGGGCAGGTAAGATGGGATTGGATTGGAAGTTCCTGGGGTTGTTGTTAACCAGCCCTTTGTCAAGGATCTGGGACTGATGGCTGCAGCTTTTTCCCTATAGCTTTGCAAAGGACTCATACAGTATTACAGTCTGAGGCTGAGGAAACCTGCTTGGTGTCATGGGATTAGGTGTCTCTGTCTTGTATTCAGC
The DNA here is from genome assembly GCA_963575145.1 of Galago senegalensis. Taxonomy (NCBI): domain Eukaryota; kingdom Metazoa; phylum Chordata; class Mammalia; order Primates; family Galagidae; genus Galago; species Galago senegalensis. The sequence continues at coordinate 15,705 of CAUYTI010098511.1, read as the reverse complement.
TAGTTCTTGTCTGATCCTAGTGGATCAGTGGCTCTGGTGAAGTCTTAGCTGAAGTTTGCTTTCTTTGAGTCGCAGCTTGCCTCAAAAGAGGTGACCTGTGGATATCACTCTTCTCTCTTGGCTCAGCTCCCAGTCTTCAGGTTAATTGGGTACTTTCCGGACATTATCCTTCCCTCTGGATGGGAGCTTCTGTAGGAGGCTGGCTCCAGTCCCCATGAGTGGAGTTCTGATCCTGGCAGATGGAATTAAGACCCTCATGATTTGGACCCCTGCCACGACCTTCTCATAAAGGCAGCCCATGGCTGCTGAGACATTTTCAATATGTATGACTTACCAGCCACCAAACCTATGGCAAATCCACTCCAGCTGGCATTCAAATCTGATTGCTGTATACTTTTTGAGTTTGCCCACTCTTCTAAAATCTCTACTCAATGCACAGCTTCCTCCAACAACTGAAAACTCCAGAAATTGTTCCTCTCATTCCAGCTCTCCATGTGGAGCCAGCTGATCCCAGCTCATCATAATCATTTCCTTAATTCATCAGATTTCTACTGCTCTGAATCATATGTTGTATCTAGCTCACCACCTCCTTGCTTTGTTCCCTGAACTATGGCTCTCGGTAAGATCCCTGTGCCACATATGATTTGGTTTTCTTTTTCCTCAGTTGTTCTAGGAGAGCTCAGCTGAATGACCCTTCTCGTCTGCCATCTTCCTCTTCCCCTCAATTCTTTTGAAGACTATATTTTTAATTGAAAAAATATTTTTTACATAAAAGCTAATGTATTTACTAAGTTTACAGTAAGTTCTGCTACTTAAGGAATATTCTCAATTCTAATTATTTTACTGAAAATGTATAAATATCTTAGCATAAATATTTGAAAAGGTACTATCTTTTTGCTTTCATTTAAGATTCTTAAAAACATATTTTTACATGATAAAACTCATTAGTATGCATCTATAGTCCTGGCTACTGGGTAGGCTGAGGCAGGAGTATTGTTTGATCCTAGGACTTTAAGGCTGCAGTGCACTATGATTGTGTTTGTCAATAGCCACTGCAATCCAGCCTAGACAGCATAAAGAGACTCATTTCTACAAAAAGAAAAGTTCTCAATGTTTTTTTATGCTGTACCAAATTTAAATGCTACAAAATGAAGGTTTCTACAAGTTTATTCTATTCTTTAGTGATTATAAATTTCTTGGGTTAAAATAAGAGAAGAATTAAATTAAGATATTGTAATACAACGTCCAAATACAAGATGTCAAAATTAAACTTTGTAAATAATTTAAACTCCCTTTATATAATCTGTTAACTGATAAAATTCAATGTCTTCCTATATACAAGCTTTGTTTGCATAACTCTGATTCGTCAAAGGCTTCAGAAGCTGAAATTTTTTAGTATCTATTTCTTGAGTACTTTGATTAAAATTTCCAGATGCTTTTAAACAAAATCCAACCTAAATTTAAATGACTTGTGTATAATAATATTCAAAACTCTCTAGGACACTTGAGTTAATTAACAAAGTGCTTCTTTAGGGGCTCACACATTTTGAAAATCTGAGTTATGAGTGGAAACACAAAGAAGATCATGTACTGCCATGCTACAATTTTCTTTCCTATATTCGACATTAGATTTGTCACAAAACTTTGCAATTCAATTATTCTAAATGTGTATATGTAAATACATTTCTAAATGTTGACAACTATTGTTTCTATTTCAATTCCTAGATTATCACAGTGTAGATGCAATGCGGAATTATATATGCTCCACAACCAATTCCAAGTGTACTTTTGCTTCACAGATTTCTTAATTTAGTAAGAACATTGCTTTTACTAAGATAATTACATTCTACCTAAGTTTGTATTTGTGTTTTCATTGCCAAAAAAATTCTATCTTCAATATTGGATTTTCAAACTAAGTTTACAAATAATTATTATCATTAAAGTCAGATGTCTCACCTTTAACAAGATAAGCTATCAAACACTATAATTTCCATAAATTAGATAATAAAAATTGGGCCATTACTGTAATTATCCAATTATCTATTTGAAGCATCTGATATCATTGATATAAAATAGGCATCATTTAACTGTTTGAAAAAATATTTGTCCAATAATGGAGCTGACCCATTAACACCTATCATTTTACTCTTTGTGTATGCATGGAGAAACCTGGAACTGAAAATGAGTGAAAATTGATTCAAAGGAATCATTTGATCTAATTGAAAAGCCATGCTTCACAAAATTCTATGTAAATTCTCCTTCTGCAGCTAACTTTTGAAATACATGATGCTGTTTTTTAAGCAGATTGGGGGCAATGATATCACTATGGCTTTCCAATTGGATTGTAAATCTTTACCAATATTTTGTGCAGTTTATACAGTCATCATGTTTTTGATAAATTGAAATTTGGTACTTAATTATTCAAGAAACATGTATTTTTTTCTCATTACCATTGAAAATTCATTGCTGTAGATAGGGTATAGCTGCAAAATAAAATGACATTGCCAAACAGAAAAATAATTAGATGTTTGCAGCTTTACACCTTAACATAAATTTTAAAATGCTTCAGTAAGAGTGTTTAGAATCAGGGGATCATTTTTTTTTTCTTTTTTGCCACACATGTGAAGAATAAGAATTGTCCTGGACCACACATTAAAATACACAAACACTAGCAACAGGTCCTGAGGAAAATAAAGGGAAAGTTTTATGTATACTTTTGTAATATCTTATACCACAGATAAACAAAACTGTACTCAAATAATCTGCATGTGGCCTTCAGGTTGGACACCCCTGTGGGATGATTTTCTCAGTGCTCTAGAGGACTATTCAGCCTCCATTTTCCATGGGCATTTCACTTACAACTACCCCATAGATTAGATTCTCACATTTCTTACTGACTCTGCACTGACTACCTGGCAACTTTATGCATCTTTCTGGGTATGGCATGTGCCATGGCACAAGAGACTGGTACACTAATTGACCGACAGATGCAGAGCATCAAATATACCACCCGAGACAAGGAGTTAGCAATCTCTAATGAAATCCAAGAGAACTTTGTTTTACAAGCCAGCTCCTTGAAACAGAGATTCTTGTTACCTAGTATTGGATAGAGTTATCATGTTTCACATGTAACCATGTGTTACAGTGAAACACTGTCCATTCATTCATCTTGCATACTACTAGTTCTTTGCTTTGGAATCTACTTTGTTAAATCTGTAGATTGCTTTGGGCAGTATAATCATTTTAACGGTATTGATTCTTCCACTTCATGATCATCGAATGTTTTTCCATTGTTTGTGTCATCTATGATTTCTTTCATTAGCATTTTGTAATGAAATATTTTCCTTGTAGAGATCTTTCACCTGCTAGGTATTTAATTTTTTGCAGCTATTACAAAGAGACTGGGTTGTTTATTTCATTTTCTGCTTGATAGTTACTGGTATATAGAAATGCTGCTGATTTTTGTATTTTGATTTTGTATCCTGGAATTTCACTGCTTCACCACTATGCAGTATGTGTATATCCATGTAACAAAACTGCACTTGTATCTCCTGAATATATATAAAAATTGAAAAAAAGGAAATCTATTTCACTTCATATTAATATAGCCACTTTTTCTTTTGTTATTGTTGCTTATATTTGCATGGTACATCTTCTTTGTTTACTTTCAACTTACTTATGTCATTGTATTTAAAATGAGTTTCTTGTAGAGAGACTATAGTTGTATTATGACTTTTTAAAATTATTTTTATTGTTGGGGATTCACTGAAGGCACAAAGAACCAGGGTACCTTGATTGCATTTGTTAGGTAAAATCCCCCTTATAATTGTGTGTCCCTCCCAAAAGATGTGTCACACAACATGACCCCCCATCCTCTCCCTCCTTCCCCCTCTCTGCTTTTCCTTCCCCCCACCATCTCCCTCCTTCCCTCTCTGCTCATCCCTTCCCCCACCCCCTTCCTCCTTCCCTCTCTCTGATTTCCCCTTCCCCCACCTCCATCCCTCCTTCCCTCTCTGTGCTCTACCCTTCCTCCACTCCCCACTGTGTACTAGGTTTTCAACCGTCCTCATTAGAATTGAGTACATAAGATTATTGCTTCTCCATTCTTGTGATGCTCTACTAAGTGTAATATGTTCCACTTCCATCGAGGTTAATACAAAAGATGTAAAGTCTCTGTCTTTTTAATGGCTGAATAGTATTCCATGGTATACATATATCATAGCTTGTTAATCCATTCCTGGGTTGGTGGGCATTTAGGCTGTTTCCACATTTTGGCAATTATAAATTGAGCTGTGATAAACAGTCTAGTGCAAGTGTCCTTATGATAACAGAATGTTTTTCCTTTGGGGTAGATTCCCAGTAATGGGATTGCAAGATCAAATAGGAGGTCTAGCTTGAGTTCTTTGAGGGCTCTCCATACTTCCTTCCAAAAAGTTTGTATGAGTTTGCAGTCCCACCAGGAATGTAAAAGTGTTCCCTTCTCTCCACATCCACGCCAGCATCTACAGTTTTGAGATTTTGTGATGTGAGCCATTCTCACTGGGGTTAGATGATACCTCAGGGTGATTTTGATTTGCATTTCTCTAATAATTAGGGATGATGAGCATTTTTTCATATGTTTGTTAGGTGTTCATCTGTCTTCCTTAGAAAAGGTTGTATTCATCTCTCTTGCCCATTGATATATGGGATTTTTCATGTGGATTAATTTGAGTTCTCTATAGATCCTAGTTATCAAGCTTTTGGTTGATTCAAAATACACAAATATCCTTTCCCATTGTGTAGGTTTTCTATTTGCTTTGGTTGTTTTCTCCTTAGCTGTACAGAAGCTTTTCAGTTTAATTGAGTCCCATTGTTTTATTGTTGTTGTTGCAATTGCCATGGAAGTCTTCTTCATGGAGTCTTTCCCCAGGCTGATATCTTCCAGTATTTTTACTATGCTTTCTTTGAGGATTTTTATCATTTTATGTCCTATATTTAGGTCTTTATCCATCTTGAATCAATTTTTGTGAGTGGAGAAAGGTGCAGGTCCAGTTTGAGTCTTTTACATGTGGATATACAGTTTTCCCAGCATCATTTATTGAATAGGAATTTTTTCCCCCAGTGTATGTTCTTGTTTGGTTTATCAAAGATTTGGTGGCTGTAAGACATTTTTAATCCATTCTGCACTCTCTGTTTCTTAATTGTGTATTTAAACTGTTTTCTTTTAAATTAATTTTTTTGCATTTTTACTTTCATTGTTTCAGGTTCATTGAAGGTACAAAGATTTAGTTTACACTGTTTGCATTTGTTAGATAAAGTCCCTCTTATAATTGTGTCACACCCTCAAGAAGTGTACCATATACTGTAACACACTTTCCTCCCTCCTCCCCTTTCCTCACTCCTTCTTTCCCCTGACCCTCCCTTGAATTGATTTGAGTTTTTCTCTTATGTAGGTATGTATTAGATCATCTATTGACTTCATGTTAGAATTGGGTACATTAGATTCTCGTCTCTCCATTCTTGTGATACTTTACTAAGAAGAATGTGTTCTAACTCAATCCAGGTTAATACAAAAGATGTAAAGTCTCCATTTTTGATGTATTAGAGCTTATTCTGCCATTTTATCATTTTTTGTTTATTTCTTATTTCTTATAGTTCTCATTCTTCTGTTTCTCTTTTCTAACCTTCAAATTACTTCAACATCTTTTTTATTTTTATCTTAATCTATTTATAGTTTATTAAATATTTCACTTTGTCAGATTCTCCCATTCTGAAGGCTATCTGTTTGATTTGTTTCTGGTACCCTTACCTGTACAAAAACTTTTTAACTTGATCAAATCCCAGGTATTTGTCCTTGGTGTTGCTGCAATTGCCAGGGAGATCTTCTGTATAAAGTTTTTCCAAGGCCAACATCTTCAAGCATTTTTCCCACACTCTTCTAATATTCTTATTGTTTTATGTCTTAAATTTAAATCATTTATCTAGTAAGAATCAATTTTTGTCAGTGGTAAGAAGTATGGGTCTAGTTTCAGTCTTCTGCTTGTATATAACCAGTTCTGTCAGCACCATTTGCTATATAAGAATTCTTTGCCCCAGTGCATGTTTTTTAGGGGGTTGTCACAGATCAAATGCCAATATGTGGCTGGATTCATCTCCAGACTCCTTATTCTGTTCCATAGGTTTATGTCTCTATTTTTGCGCCAGTACCACGCTATTTTGATCACTATAGACTTATAATATGACCTGAAATCTGGGAACGTGATGCTTCCAGGTTTGTTTTTATTTCTAAGAAGTGTATTTGCTCTTCAGGGGTTTCTGGTTCAATATTAATCCAAGTGTTATTTTTTAAGTTCTTTAAAGTATGGCATTGGTGCTTTAATGGGGATTGTATTAAATCTATAGATTGCATTGGGTAGTATGGACATTTAAACAATGCTGATTCTTCCTAGCCATGAACATGGTATGTTCTTCCATTTTTTTTTTTGAGACAGAGTCTCACTATGTTGTCCTTGGTAGAGTGCTGTGGTGTCACAGCTCATAGCAACCTCAAACTCTTAGGCTTAAATGATTCTTTTGCCTCAGCCTCTGAAGTTAGCTGGGACTACAGTGCCTGCGACAACACCCAGCTATTTTTTGTTGCATTTGTCATTGTTTAGCTGGCCTGGGCTGGTTTCAAACCAGCCAGCCTTAGTGTATGTGGTCAGCACCATAACCACTGTACTATGGGCATCAAGCCAATATGTTCTTCTATTTGTTGATATCTTCTGTTACTTCCTTTCTCAAGGTTTCATAGTTCTCTTTATAGAGGTCTTTCATGTCCTTTGCTGATATAGTCCCAGGTATTTAATTTTCTTTCGCACTACTGTGGGCTTATCTATTGTTGGTATATACAAAGGCCACCAATTTGTGGGTTTTGACTTTGTATCCCAGGATGCTGATATATTCCTTGATCACTTCTAAAAGGTTTGTGTTGAATCCTTGGGGTTTTCCAGGTATAACTCATATCATCTGCAAAGAATGAGAGTTTAACCTTCTTTCTCCCCATTTGAATACATTTTATCTCCTTCTCTTTCCTGATTTCAATGGCCAAGACTTCCAACACAATGTTGAATAGCAGTGGTGACAGTGGCCATCCTTGTCTAGTTCTAGATTTGACTGGAAATGCTTTCAGTTTTACTCTGTTCAATATATTAGCTGTGGGTTTGCTGTATATGACCTCTATCAATTTAAGAAATGTTCCACCTAAGCCTATTTCCTTGAGTGCTTTTATCATGAAAGGATGCTGCAAACTAATACAGCCTTTCTTGGAGAAAGTATGGAGAATCTTCAAAGAGCTAAGAGTTGACCTTCCATTTGATCCTGCAATCCCATTACTCCCATTACTAGGTATCTACTCAGAAGAACAAAAATCACTTTACCACAAATAAATTTGTGACAGAATGCGTATTATAGCTCAATTCATAATTAACAAGTCATGGAAGCAATCCAAGTACCCATCAACCCATGAACGGATCAACAAATGATGTATGTGTATACCATGGAATACTATTTAGCCATTAAAAAAGATGGAGACTTAACATCTTTTACATTTACCTGGATGGAGTTGAAGCACATTCTTCATGATAAAGTACCAATATAGTATCACAATAATGTAAAAATAAATATCCAATGTATTCCATATTAATATGAAACCAATACATAAACAATCACATGCTCATATGAACAATAAAACACAATTTATTCTAATATTGGGGCAGGGGAGAAAGGAGGTAGAAGGGGAAAGGGGAGGATGATTTGCAGTCATTTGGCAGGCATACAGCAGAATCTAATGTGAAAATTGCAAGGGTGTATAACACATCCCCTGGGTGAGGGGATCTTTTACAACTAGAACTTTACTAGAAGTGAGAACAATGTAATCTAAAACTTTGTACCCTCATATTAATTTGAAATTTAAAAAATTCACTTTGTACGGTTTAGTAACAGCCAAAGTGAGTGGTGAAGTGAGCCATTCTCCTCATCACTCTTATTAATCATAGTACTTTTTAGTTCTAGTCAGTCCATTATATTGAGAAAAAGGAATAAATACATACAGACTGGAAATGAAACGAATAAAAGCATCCCTATTTTCAGATGATATGTCTTTTTCAAAAATTACAAATAATAAACAAGATGATATTTCTTAGAAATAAGTGATTTTATCAAAGCTTTGGGATATAAAAGCAACACACAAAAATTAATCTGAATTGTATATACTACTAACAAACATGTGGAAACAGAAATTTTAAAAATAAATACTATTTACAGTTACTTCAAAGGAAAAGAAATACATAGGTATAAATCTAACAAAACATGTGTGGGAGCCTTTGACTTCATAAAGGTTTGGTGAAAAATTACTGACATGAGGCAGACTGATTAATATGAGAAAAGACATATAAATTTAGTTTAACATGTATGTCCAGGAAGCTTAAGAATTAAAACTCAATTTCTCAATGAGGTACACAGGTTTTTAAAGAATGGAGACTTACGTTGACTCCAATATGGTAGACTAAAGATATGTTCTCAGTTCTCATCAGCCACTCTTGGTAACATAATGGTAAGGGAACTACAGCTACCTCTTACTGGATTTTCCCACCCAGAAACATCATTGTGAGGACACACAGTGAGACAGCAAAGACTCCTGGAGCCAAAGATGTCAGAGCAGAGAAAAAATGGCACAGAAAGTGGGTGTGAGGGAATCTGGTAACCCAGAAACAAAGCCTACAAGTGGAATCCCTGAGGGATTAAGCCAATAGGAAATTTTCCCCCACCTCCCATGACAGTCCATGGTGGTTAACTGGGGACAGGACTGAACTCTGGAAGGGTCTTCCCCTCTGGGCAAGGGGAATGGGATGAAACAAGCAGAAGCTGAGATCCCACTGGTCTCAGGGGTGCTCATAGAAATAAGTCCTTTGGCAAAGGGCTGGAAACAGAAGTCATTGTATTGCTTTTTGAACTTGGGAGCTCACTAGAGCTGTTGAGTCTTCTTGAGCCATTGAGTGAACATGAATAGCACCAGGTGGGTGGGTTTAAACTTGCTTGGCTGGAGGCCAGAAGCAAGAGTGCCACCATTGTGAGAAACAGCCTCCAGGGTCCCAGAGCAAGACTGACTCTGACTCCATCTGCTAGGTGTGGGCAGACACACTTGGGCTGACTCCCACAGAGACACAGGTGAGTGCCCCCAACCCTACTGGGATTGAACACTTGCACAGCAACCTTACCCAGATTAAAAACAAATAAACCAGGAAAATAAGACTAGGTCTCCATAGCAACTAGCTTCCTGCTCCACCACATGCCACTGCCTCTGAGCACCATCTGGTGTCCAGGCATTATATATTTTTTTAATTTTGTTTTCTTTTTCTTCTTTTAACCAAAGTTTCTATATTTTTTACAGGTTTTCCTACCTTGTTTTGCCTTTTCTTTACTCTTTTCTCTTCTCTTTTCTTTCTTTCTTTCTGTGGCTTTTTTTGTTTGTTTTTTACTTTTATCAACTTTCCTTCATAAATCTCTCAAATGACAGCCAAGATATCCTTTTTCTTTTTTTCAGTCTGTTTAATTCTATTTTATTCTGCATTTTATTTCTGGGACAGGGCCTAGCCCTGAGGCCTGGGTTGGTGTGCCATGGCATTGGCCAGGTTCATGGAGGCCTCAAACCCCTGGGCTAGAGCATCCATCTAGCTTTCGCCTTTTGAGGGATTATATTGACAGATCTCTTTTGTAACACATGGCTAATTTTTTTTTTCTGTATTTGGTTGAGTCAGGTTCTTGCTCTTGTTCAGGCTGGTCAGAGTTCCTGACCTTAGGGAACCCACCTGCCTAGGCTCCCCAGAGTCCTGGGATTGCAGGTGTGAGTCACTATGCCCTGCCTAACACCATTATTATTTCTATTTTTCTCCTTCCATATTTCTTCTCTTCCTTTTTTGTATGTTTTTATTCTTTTTATTTCTTTTCTTCATTCTTTCTCTTTACCCTTCTCTTCCTTTTCTCCCTCTAACAAAAGTCTAGACCAATACCCAAACATAAAGTCAAGGACAATTAAGGAGAAGAAAAAAATGATAGGAGAAAGTAGGGGATGAAATTGAACAAGAAGAAAACACGCATGAGGAGGAGCCAACAAAAATATTCTGGAAACAATAAAAAAAAAAAAGAACAGTTCGATCCCACATCCCAAGGGATCACAAGAAAGCTACCACAGAGGAGCCCATCTATAAAGAAATTAGAGAAATGACAGAAAAGGAATTTAGAATGTAGATGGCAAAATTGATGAAGAAATTAAAGGGAAAGTGGAAAACCACCAAAACAAAATCCAAAATTTGACTCCAGATATGAATGAAAGATGTGATCAAATTAGAAAGGATGTATTGAAGCTTAATAAATTGAAGAAGCCATTCAGGTAATGTAAAGATGCAGTAGAAAACATCAATAACAGATTAAACCATGAAAAAGAAGAAATTTCAGAGCTAGAAGATAAGCCTCCTGAGCTAACTCAAAGAGAGTAAAAGCCGATCAATCTCAGACGGAATTGTGGGACCCAACCCTTTAGAGTAGGCCAAACATATTTCTGTCTTCCAGCATAGGGACCAGTCTCTTGACCCAGTGAATTTCCACCTGGTCATATTCGGGTCAGGCAAAACCCGAACAGTATCTCCTCAATCTAGAAAATTCTCACTAGAGTCTTTAATTCTGCTATAAAAATGCAAAATTCTTCCTTTGTTCTCAGTCTTATAATTTATCACACCAATTGCCTGGCAAAATATACAAGTCCTCCTTGGAAGGTTGAAGTTTATTTTTCCAATCTCTCACCAAAGGGCTCCTAAAGAGAACCATGAATGGACTTCAAGAGGTCTTTGAACTCCTTAACATTATAAGCAAAACTTTTTCTGTGAAGACGCTCCAAAAGTTTCAACAAACTCTAAAAGGAGACCCTAACACTCAAGATTGTCAAGACCATTAGATTTGCCCTAAAGACACTCCCTGACTTATTTGTTATGATAATTTCAAGGAGGAAAAAGCCATAAACTTGGATTTAAACCTGAGCAAAATCTAAAATCACAGCTCTAGAGTTCAGGAGGTTAGGGACTGAGAGAGCAAGTGCAGAATGGTTCCTATATCTCCCCAGGAATGAGGGAGGATGGGACCTGTGAGCCAGGCAAAGTGCAGAGGAGGAAGGAACCAAAGGAAGAAGAAGAAATGATAAAGTCCCATTGAACTGTAGCACTGAAAAATGTGGATATTGACTTTAGTCAGGAGGAATGACAACAAATGAAGCATGCTCAGATGTTTTTTTTTTTTTAACAGATGTGATGCTGGAGAACTATAAAAATCTATTAACAATAGGGGAAGGGGGAAAGGTGACTGACTAGAGGCAGCTCTTGATGGACTTTCCTGGCTAGAAGGAAGAAGATTTGGCTGACGTGAATTGGAGCAATTAAAATTGAGGGATAGATCAATAGATGGCAGGGAGAGAAAACAAAGGCATTCAGTTACCACAGTGAGAGGTACTGGAAGAATGAAGATGAGAAAGCAAAAAATAGAGCAGAGGATAGTCTCAGAGTGGACCACATTTAGAGGAGCCCAGAGCTGAAGAGGGATCCCTCCCCTCAAATGAGGGCTCTCCAAAAGTAGAAAACTCTCACCCCATGGTAGAGTACCATGAGGGACCAAACACTCAGCTTTCCTGCACCTAGACATTGCTCAGTTCTAAATCTCCCTCTTACTTAGCAGAATAGAAAGCAATTTCATCTCCAGCAGCTTGTAGCCACAGCCCATGCCATCCTTTCTTTAGTAAATGGACAGAGAACCCCTTGCCAAAGCCTTGCTTCCCTCTGAGTGGATGTGTTGGGAACACTAGCCCAGCACAGACAGCCAGGCACAGGAGAGATGAAGGAACTTGGGCCCCTGCCCTGCCCCCATAGCAACCTCACAAGCAAACCTTGCAGAGGGCTAATAACAGGCATCTACAGAGAACTTGATCAAATCAACAAGTAAAGAACAAATAACCCAATCAATCACTGGGCAAGAGAAACAAATGCAACCTTCTCTGAAGAAAACAGATGAATGGTCAACAAACACATGAAAAAATGCTCATCTTCACTAAGCATCAGATAAATGCAAACTGAACCACCTTGAGATATGACCTAACCCCATTGGCAATAGTCCACATCACAAAGTCCCAAAGCTGCAAATGCTGGCCATGAGTGTGGAGAGAAGGGAACACTCCTACACTCTTGGTAGGATTTCAAATGAATACAGACTTTCTTTTAAAGAAGTATGGAGAATCCTGAAAGAACTAAAAATACACCTTCCAGCTTGGTGCCTGTGGCTCAAGCGGCTAAGGAGCCAGCCACATACACCTAAGGTGGTGGGTTCGAATCCCCAGGCCCCAACCTGCCAAACAACAATGACGGCTGCAACTAAAAAAAATGGCTGGGTGTTGTGGTGGGCACCTGTGGTCCCAGCTACTTGGGAGGCTGAGGCAGGAGACTCGCTTGAGCCCAGGAGTTGGAGGTTGCTATGAGCTGTGATGCCATGGCACTCTACCCAGGGGGATAGCTTGGGGATCCGTCTCAAAAAATAAAAATACACCTTCCATTTGATTCCACAATCCCATTACTAGGGAGATCTCAAAAGAAAAAATGTCTTTTTACCATAAGGACAATTACACTCCAGTGTTTACAGCAGCTCAGTTCTCAATTGCAAGGGTGTGGAAACCATCCAAGTGCCCATCAACCCATGAATTAGTAAACTGTGGTAAACTGTGGTATATGCAGTCCATGGAGTACTATTCAGCCATAAAAAGATGGAGACTTTATTTCTTTTGTATTTACCTGGATGGAGTTTAAGCGTATTCTCCTTAGTAAAATATCTCAGGCATGGAAAAACAAGCATCCCATGTGCTCAGTACTAATTGAAACTAGTAACTGAACAACTGCAGGCCCACATGAGAGGAAAAATACAATTAAATTCAAGCAGGAGGGGGAACGGGTTCAGTAAGCTCCCAGTTAATGGGTACAATGTAGAGATATATGGCACATTACCTGGGTGAACTCAAATATAACTCAAAATTTTCCTAACAAATGCAAACAATGTAACCTAATTATATGTACCTTATATTAATCCAAAATTTTAAAAAATTGCAAACAAAATCTAAAATAAATAAAATCACAGTTCCAAATTCAGAGGAAATTGACTCATTGTTTATGAACTATATCCATGAATATCACTTCTATGGATGCCATTATTCTTTTTCTAAGGTTTTGAACTGAAAGAGACACTTGTAGCATCGGCTTAGACCACACGGACACCTAGTACCCCCACCTCTGTGACTTTTCATGTCTCAGGATTATTTGACTCCAGTACCACTTGGAGAAACAGAGCAACTTAATAAAGAGGGGAAAATAGAAGAGGTGCTTGTGAGGATTTGGAGGGGGGGGAAGCTGAAAGAAAGAAAAATTAAGTGATAAGAAAGGCACAGAGAGAGGGAAAGAAAGTTAACAAGAAAAGAAAAAAAAAATAAGAAACATAGACAAAAGAAGAGATATGGCTGGGGCAGGGGAGTGGCAAAAATTGACATGAAGGCCAGGCAGGGTGGCTTACCCTTATAATCCTAGCACTCTGGGAAGTTGAGGGGGTAGATTGCTTGAGCTCAGGAGTATAAGATCACACTGAGAAAGAGCAAGACTCTGTCTCTAATAACAATACAAAAATTAGGTAGACATGGTGATGCTTACCTATCACCCCAGCTACTCAGGAGGCTGAGGCAGGAGGATCACTTGAGGCCAGGAGTTTGAGGTTGCTGCAATCTAGTATGACATCATAGCACTCTAGTCTGGGCAACAGAGTGAGACTCTGTCTCAAGAAAAAATACCTGACATGAGGAATGAAAAGAAGAGGAAGGAGAGAGAAGGCTATAAGAACAAAGAGAGTTATAAGCAAGAAAGGGAACAAGGCAAGGAGATTTATTTGGAAAAAAGGAAGAAATGAAAGTAAATGAGAAATGGAAAGAACAGAGGAATGAAAATAATTAAAAATTGCCTAAGTGCTTCTATGTGTAATTAATTAATAGGATATTACCAAATGAAAGTTCATGCTACAGATATAATAGACCTCAGTATTACTTAGCAATAGCCAAGCTGAACAAACTTACATGGCTGGCCAGAAAAACTGTGACACATGACCCTCTATGTGGCCCATAGCCACACAGGAGGGGAAAGACGAGAGTAGGGGGATGCTGGGAGGAGCACTATGGGAAATTGCCCAAATATAGTTCCATAGATCTTTTGTAAGCCATTAGCTAGAATACAAGAGGTCTGTAAGAAATCAGGCAAAGACACTGTACAGACTGAGCTGTTATCCCAGAATCTCAACTTATCTACTTACCTAGGTCATGCAGACTCCAGTAATTCCAGCATGTTCACCCCAACTTCTCTACCCAAGAATGACTGTATCAGGTTCCTATTTGGGGCTGTAGGTGAAGTGGCAAGGGGGAGAATAAGTACAGTCAGGGCAGGGAACAGACATGCAAACGTGCAATAATTTATGCCCGCTCACATACTTCCTCCATAAGCAAATGGCTGCTTAGGCCAGTATGAGTTAATGTAAGAAGGGACATTTCTCTATTGCTTTGAGGATCACCTACATTCATATGTCTACAGTGTGAATAGCACTTACACAAGTGTGATGCCTTGTTCCATGCACTACCAAAATAGGCACAGATGGCTGCTCCAATAATAGCCATTAGTGGGCACTTTATTAGTAGGCACAAACACCAGGCACTTTATTACATTATCTATGAGTCTCAACAGCCTGGAATAGTTATTAGGTTAAGAAGGCAACCTAAGAAGCAGATACACAAGCCCCAAGCAAGACTTCAAATGGTTGCAGTGTGGTTGACAACCTCATGAGAGGCTCTAAGCCAGAACCACCCAGCTATACTGCTCCTGGTTCTGGATTCTCAGGAAACTCCATACAATAAATGTGTGTGTTTTAAGATGCTAAGAAAAAAAAAAAAAGGAAGCTAGCCTAAGACCAGGCACAGTGGCTCACACCTGTAATCCTAATCCTCTGGGAGGCTAAGACAGGAGGATCATTTGAGGTCAGGAGTTCAAGACCAGCCTGAGCAAGAATGAGACCCTGTCTCTATTAAAAATAGAAAAATTATCCAGGCATAGTGATGTATGCCTATATTACCAGATACTTGGGAGGCTGAGGCAGGAGGATTGCTTGATCCCAGGAGTTTGAAGTTACTGTGAGCAAGGTTGATGCCATAGCACTCTAGCCTAGGCAACAGAGTAAGACTGTCAGAAAAGAAGAAGAAGAAGAAGAAGAAGAAGAGGAAGAAGAAGAGGAGGAAGAGGAGGAAGAAGAAGAGGAAGAAGAAGAGGAGGAAGAAGAAGAAGAAGAGGAGGAAGAAGAAGAGGAGGAGGAAGAAGAAGAAGAAGAAGAAGAAGAAGAAGAAGAAGAAGAGGAAGAGGAGGAAGAAGAAGAAGAAGAAGAGGAAGAGGAAGAGGAAGAAGAGGAAGAGGAAGAAGAAGAAGAAGAAGAGGAAGAAGAAGAAGAAGAAGAAGAAGAAGAAGAAGAAGAAGAAAGAAAGAAAGAAATTAAACTGCATATAAAGTTTTATATTCTGCTGCTTATGTTCAACATTTTGATGAAGATCTTCCCAAGTAGATAAAAATACTATGTAAACAT
>CAUYTI010098510.1:0-13416 GCA_963575145.1 Galago senegalensis | reverse complement strand
CCCCGGCCGTTGTCGCAGGGTGAGGCCCTCTCCCCCCTGGGTGATCTCTAGCGGGGGGTGGGCAGGCCCCCAGCCGGCCCTCTATCCCGGGGGGTGGAAGGCGCCAACGCGGGAGTTCGAGCCTGGGTGGAGGAAGGCTCCTCAGTGGGAGCTCTAGCGTTGGGGTGGATGGCTGCTAAGTGGGTGTTGTAGGGTGGGTGAGGTAGGCTCCTCAGACGGAGTTCTAGCCTGGGAGGAGGAAGGCTCCTCAGAGGGAGTTCTAGCCTGGGTGGAGTAAGGAACCACGTATGCAGTTCTAGCATGGGTGTAGCAAGGGGCCTCTGAGGGAGTTCTAGCCGGGGTGAGGACGGCTCCTCAGAGGGAGTTCTAGCCTGGGTGAGGAAGGCTCCTCAGAGGGAGCTCTAGCCTGGGCGAGGAAGGCTCCACAGAGGGAGTTCTAGCCTGGGAGGAGGAAGGCTCCTCAGAGGGAGTTCTAGCCTGGGTGGAGGAAGGCTCCTCAGAGGGAGTTCTAGCCTGGGTGAGGAAGGCTCCTCAGAGGGAGTTCTAGCCTTGGAGGAGGAAGGCTCCTCAGAGGGAGTTCTAGCCTGGGTGAGGAAGGCTCCTCAGAGGGAGTTCTAGCCTGGGTGGAGGAAGGCTCCTCAGAGGGAGTTCTAGCCTTGGAGGAGGAAGGCTCCTCAGAGGGAGTTCTAGCCTGGGTGAGGAAGGCTCCTCAGAGGGAGTTCTAGCCTGGGTGGAGGACGGCTCCTCAGAGGGAGTTCTAGCCTGGGTGGAGGAACGCTCCTCAGAGGGAGTTCTAGCCTGGGAGGAGGAAGGCTCCTCAGAGGGAGTTCTAGCCTTGGAGGAGGAAGGCTCCTCAGAGGGAGTTCTAGCCTGGGAGGAGGAAGGCTCAGAGGAAGGCTCCTCAGAGCAGAGCACGTGTGTCCTGGGGGGATGCATCAGCTTTAGCCAGTGGGAGTAAGCAGTGAGCTCAGCACATTCTGCAGAGGTAGCTAAAGTAGGGTTCACGGTCAAGACCAGACGCTGGAAAGGGACTCCTCTATTACCGCCAGGTCAGAATTAGGCCTGGATATTTGGCTGAGGATTTGGGTTCGTCATGCAGGGCCAGCAGAGGGCCAGGCAGACAGTTTCTCCTTCTTGGAAGGATCCTCTCGGTCAGACCATCCCAGGCACTCCTCAAAGGGCATCCTACTAGAGGTCAGTCTGGTCCATCTGGGGGACATCAGGGGTCCACACATGGTCCTCTGTGTTTCACAGGGCAGCAATATGCAGGGGGCGGGGGGGGCTTTGGATATTCATTTATCTTATCTCCTCCTCTTCATTCATGCAACAAACATTTACCAAATACTGAATCATGATGATGTCGTAGAAGGCGAGAGAGAAAACTTGTCTTTAATTAACCCCTTACTCGTACGCATATTAGCCCAAGGCCAGACACATGGGCTTCATCAGTCCAATCCATAGAACCACTTTATAAAATAGAGACTAAGTTAATTACACAGAGGGGAAAGTGAGGCAGTGGAGGCTGAGCAGCTTCCTGCACAGCCAGGCAGGGATGACGTGCAGTTTACTTGAGGGTTGGAGAAGGCAGCGCCTTTTTGGAGGAAATGGGCCTGGGGGCCAGGGCAGCATGGAGGGGCCCAGGATCCTGATCAGCACAGGGGCAGGGGAGAGAGTGAGGGAGGCGAGGACGGCGGCGGGGGCAGCCCAGGGAGGGACTGCAACTCTGAACCGCACGGTTCACACGTCCTAGGTCAGCAGGGAGAGCACAGAGCAAAGACAGACTCTTGGAGGGTTGGTGCTGGGACATAACAGTATGTGTAGTTTTATTTAAAGCACTTTCATAGTGGGGTCACATGCAAACCCGGCGGAAGGCCGGATGTCACTCTGTGCACAACAGAGAGGGCACAGTCCAGGGTGGCTGCTGTGTTCTCGTCAGGGACCCATGCTCCCAAGGAGGTCCCAGTGGCCTTCCCATTACTTCTGTCATGTCAGTACCTGCTGATCTAGTGGCTAAAACTGTCTATTCACCAGGCCAAGCTCAGCAACCCCGAAATCTCTGTGGCTCGACATTGCAACCCTTATGTCTTACCAGTGTGAAGTACCACATCCAGCAGGCAACCGTGTCCACCCTGACACTCTAATGTCCAGTTGACGCAGCTCAGATGCTGGGTCCCCGACAAATAACCAGGTCCCCGTTTCTATTTCCCAGCCTGGCTCGGAATAGCACAACCATTACCCACACACTTGCCGTGTATGTTCAGTAACTGTAAATCTTTCCCACATTTGCTTTATCAATAACAATTGTTCCAGCCAATGAGAGTGAGCACAGACATCATGTTCCCTGAACACACCTGTGTGTGACTTCCGAAACAGGACCTCCTCAGACATAAACACACCACTGGGCCAGGTAAGCGGGTAAACACCAACCCTCTAACTTCATCTCAGTTTCTGCCCACACTTACCTTTTTCCAGTTGTTCCCAAAATGTCTTTGAAGGTTTTCTTTTACAGACAAAATCAAGTAATGAATAGCTTCTGGTTGTTACAACTTCTGAGTGTCTTTTATCTGAAGAATCCTCTCCTGCCTTTTGTGTGATACTGGCCTTTGTAAGAGACCTGGCCCCCAGGTCCCACACTCAGCATCTGTCTCCTGGTGTGCTCCTACCTGTTGTTTGACTGTGCTTCCCTGTCTCCTGAATTTCCTGTAGGTAAAGGTTGGGCACAAAGGTTTGATTCAACTTAAACGTGTTTGGCAAAAACAGTCAAACTTCGCAGGGTTGCATTTCATAGGAACGCAATAGATTTTCCTGTCTTTACCGACAGTGTTTTAAATAATAAATGTTACGTTCTTCCATGATAGAGATAAATTTTTCCTTTAGCAACTAATAAGTGTTTTGCGGGGTGACACGTTGGCAAAATGTGAGTGTTCATTTACCCTGTGGCTTTCACATCGATTGATCCTTTTTGTTTTAATCAATTATGTCTTTGGCAAAAGCAAAATGGTGATTTTTTTCAAAAAACAAAACCAAGTTTAGATTATATTTTATGATTATAAAAAGTTACACTGTCATTTCACTTATGATCCTTGTATGTCATGTTATCTTTGTGTTTTATAGGCAAGTTTCTGATCTCACAAACAAAACTATATGAGACCCCATTCCACAGGCTTTTTTTGTGCGCTTGGGCCAGTATCCTATAAGGAACAGTTCCAAGAAACAGAGACCAAACTTCACATGTGGCAGATTCTGATAGAATTTGCCAAACTTCTCACAAGAAAGGCTGCAGCGGGGCGGCTGGGGCTCCATGTGAGTTTTTATCTATTCATTTCTATAATGACTTTTAAGTATTATCATTTTTGATGCTCAGTTTCCCCAAATGTGGCTGGTGGGTAGGCGTCCTTCCCAGCTGGTTCTTCTGTGTTTGTGCCACACTCTGTTTATCTTCGATGCTGTCCAGCCCTCTGGCAGGACAACACATCCCAGTGCTTCCCCTCACCCCGAGCTATGGAATGCTAGTTTTTGTAAAGTGGAAAATGGCATTTAGAAACCAAAGTCCTGATCCTGGGTGTGCTCACTGCCCCTCAATCGTCCAGTCTTCAGGTCCTGTTAGTGGGCACGTTATGATTTATGTTGATTTCCTGTTCAAATTTGACATTATAGGATGTTGTTAACATCTCTGATTTTAAAATTATGTATATTTTCTCTTACATGTAAGAGAAATTTTGCCTCCTACCTTTTGCCTCCTACCTTTTAATCTTACCCTACAATTATTTCAAAATTTCACTGTGAATGTCACTACAAACTCTACCATGACTGAGGGGTTACTATTTATTAGCCATTTTATTTTTGATGTGTACCCCCCTCGCAGGCATGCCCCCACAATAGTGTTTGCGAAAGTATCTTGAAATCTTTCTTTAGCCTGTGTGATTTATGGTCAGGTTCATTTACTCCGGTTTATATTCAGTGTTGTCTATTTTATATCATTTAGTATTTGCATATGTAAAAGATGAGCATCTTTCAAAATTCTAGATGTTATGAAAAAGGCTCTTCAGAGAGGCCTCACAGTCATTTATGCACCTGTGCTGACTCTCTACCCCAAGACCTAGAGAAGATTTCAGCTTATCCTTCTATTGTTTCATTTTATAAAATAAGGAGCTATAAGGCCGGGCAGGGTGGCTTACACCTGTAATCCTAGCCCTCTGGGGAGCTAAAGCAGGTAGATCCCTTGAACTTGAGACTTTAAGACCAGCATGAGCAAGAGTGAGACCCCGTCTCAAAAATAGCTGGGTGTTGTGGTGGGAGCCTGTAATCTCAGCTATTCAGGAGGCTGAGGCAAGAGTTTAAGGTTGCCGTGAACTGTCACGGCACGACACTCTACCAAGGGGGACAAAGTAAGACTCTGTCTCAAAAAAAAAAAAAGAGAGAGAGACATATACATATCATATATCCCTCTCTACTGCCACAAAAGGATCATGCCATGTGTATTCTTTATATCCTGCTATTTTTGTTTATCCTAATGTATCCTGGCGATTATTGAAAATAATAAACAGTAATTTTTCTTGTCTATTTTTAAGATTGCACAGATCTGCGATGTATGGCTGTACGGTAGGTTTTCCAAGTTTGTACCATTTTTGTTTTACTGCATCACATACAACACCACAGAGACCTATTCCGTGCTTCTGTTACTTTGTATTTCTTGGGATTGCTCTTCAGGAGACCTCCCTGTAGGCTTTGCAGGGCTGGATGGCAAATGCCTGTGGGGGGTGGTTAAATAGGGCCCATTTCCCTGTGGTGCCACACGCACCACGTGCTTCTGCCCCGTAACATCTCAGGGCACATCTCCCCAGCAGGTGAGCCCTCAATCCTTTGCACCTCGCTTCATCCGATAGATGAAAAATAATTCTTTGGGGTTGTTTTAATTTTCGTTTCTCCTGTTGTGACTGAAGTTCATTATTTTTGCACATGTTCATGCACCATTTTCCTTTCTTTTTCTGTGAACTTTTGCCCATTTTTCTGCCCATATTCTTGTCATTCCTTTTCTCTATTTTTAGGAATTCTGTATACACTAGAAACATACCCCCTGGTTGCTGACCATGGTCTGTCGCTGTCTGTGAAGTGCCACTGCTTACAGGTGTGAGATATTTTGGTGACAATGCTGTCCTCTAAGGATGTCCTGCTGACACAGTGGCCCCCTGAGGGGATGAAGGCCAGGGATGACTCTGATTGCTGCGTCAGAGGAACGCAGGGTAGTGCCTTGCTATGGGATTTCTGAGGTACTTGCCCCCCACCTGACCAGACTACCAGATTCCAGCCAGGGCTCTAGGCTTCACCCTTAGAAGATGTAGTGACCAAACTAAGTGATTTGAAGCCCAGGTGCTATTCCTGGGTCTGCCGATCCATTTAAGAGGGATTCTGGCTGCTTGATGTCGGCTGTGAGGGGAACACAGCCCTACCTTTGCAATGCCACCATGACAGCCTTGGGAAAACATTCCCAAAGCTGCTGGCTGGTCACTTAAAAGGGAGAGTGCTGCACTTCCTGAGACCCAGGGAAGGCTATACACACTGGTTTTCACCTGTTTGCTACCGAGCGTGTGTCTCATAAATACGTGTGTGGCTGTGTTGGTCTACTTTCCCACAGGAAATAGATGTTACCTTCAGAATAGGAGGAGTTGAGGAGGACATCTTTGCAAGGAGACATCAGAGACGTGAGGCTGGAAGGGGGCCAGGGTGGGGGTCACCCGGGGCTGAGAGCAGCCCAGTGGTCCTCTGGTAGCCCAGAGAATGGCGAGAGGCAGGTCCAGAACAAGCACTCAAGGAGGACTCCATGTGGAGAAGGTCATGCTGAGAGCAGCCATGAACTCTAGTCCTGGGACAAAGGCTGCCCAGAGTGACCTCTCAGGCAGTGCCTGGTGTCCTGCTGGAGGTCCCCAGGCCCAGGGCAGCCAGAGCAGGAGGAAGCCAAGTCATGTGGCCACAGCTGAGCCTTCTGGGGAAGGGACAGCGTGGGGAGTGAGAGGCAAGTGCTCATCCTCACCGGCCGGGGCCTCCCTCCTGCCACCTCCCTGCTGGCAGGAGGCAGGATTATGGTTCTGCCGTGAGAGCGGAGGAGGTGCTCAGGGACGGCTGGGCGTGAACCCCCAGTGGTGGGCGAACTTAGAGAGTGGAGTGGGGTCCTGGGGTGAAAAAGAAGATTCGCTGTTAATTTCTTGTCTTCCTTTAAAGAACAGCAGTCACAGGCACTTAATGTAGCCTGAGTAACAGGCAGCTCTGAACCCCAGGCCTGGTCACACTGCCCTGGTGCTGCCCTGGTGCTGCCCTGGGCAGGAGGGGTTTAGTCCTCGTCTGCCATCACTGGGTGTGCAAAACAAGCACGTCACAGCGTCAGAAACGACGAGGACTGTCAGGCCAGCACCTTCCGTCTCCAGGTGGTAAAACGGAGTCCAGAGAGACGGCAGGACTTAGCCAAGAGACCTGGGCTACCTCCGTGTAAGACTGGTGAGACTCCTTTGAGCCCAGAGCACTCCGTGGTGCATCACACACTGCCCTCCCCTGGCCTCCAGGACATTAGGGTCCCAGAAGCCTGGGGTTCCCCAGAGGACGCAGGATGGGCAGACTGAAGGGGTGTTGCCTGAAAACCCTGAGGTGCAGAGTTCTAAGTTAAAGTAATTAGTATTAAATAATTGCTTAAAACATTTTAAATGCGTGGTACTCAAATTAGGGTATTTCTGATTTTATTTAATGAACATGGTTCCCCTTGGGCCTGGGGCTGGGTTCCACCTGTTCACGGGAGGCCCCTCTCTGTGGTTTGGCCTCCCTGGTGCCACCCATCACTGCCTGTCCAGCACAGTCCAGTAGCTTCTTGTCCAGTTGTGCCGGGTCAGTACTGTAGTCCTCAGTGTAGTGTTCAGAGGGTTGGACGCATTCTCCATGAGCACAAAGTCCCAGGATGTAGGCCTGGGAACTGCAGGCAGAGCCCCAGGCCGCCCTCCTGGAGGGGTGGTGAGAGCAGCCGGCCAAGTCTGGAGACACATCCACAGCTCCTGCCCACCCTTCCCCTCCACCCCACACATTCTCTTCTTGTTTGAGAATTCTTTTGACACTGATCTGCAGTCAGGACTCAAAATTAAATTCTTCTGCATTATTAAACTGAGTATTTTGGCTTAATGTTTTAAAATCTGAGACCAGTCGAGACCCAAGAGCACTCCAGCATAGCCTCACTCTCCTGCCGAAATTAAAAGCTTGCTGGAAAAAAAATATATAAAAATGAAAAAGAAAAAGTGGCTGAAGGCTGACTCCCCTGCTCCCCCCGGGGGCCACAGTCTGTTTACGGGTGTCTGAGCATTTCACTTCAAGCTCATGTTCTAAGGTCCCTCAAGCCTCCTCCATGCACCCACCAAAACAGAACCGCAGAGTGCCCAGGCTGGGACCCGTTCTCTGATTTTCTCCTTCGTTCTCTTGCTTCCTCTAAGGCAGTAGTTCTCAACCTTCCTAATGCCACAGCTCTTTAATACTGTGCCTGTGGGTCGTGACCCACAGGTTGAGAACCGCCGCTTATACCTGACTTTAGATTGTATCAGGCTCTTTGCTCCCCTCCGTGGAAAAGTCTGTCTGCCATCAAATTGCAATGAACACATTTGAACACTAACTTTGTATTTCAGCAGCTCGTTTGGCTCTCAGATATGAAAAAGTACAAATTTCCTGTTGGCTTGGCTTTAGTTTAAAGTTTCCCCCCCTTCCACTAAGACAAATCATAGGAGAACATTCAGGATATCCTAGACATGGAAGCTTGAGCTCATAGATCAAAACGCCTCATTTGCCTTTCCCAGTGATGTTTTTGCTCTGAGTAAAATTATAGCAGGACTTGGCAACCCAGCCCCTGTGTGGAGTCCCTGGGAACTGTGTCAGTGTTCTGTCTGACTTTTCCTGCTGGGACCGGGCGCTGCACAGACCTGAATGCAGCCCGCAGTCTCAGCACCCCCATTCGTCTGTTTGCCTGGTGTGTTCTCTTGTCTTTTTCTACATGGCTTTTTGAGTTTTCATTTCTATTCTAACAGCGTATATTTAAGTTTATAAATAAAACTGGCAACACTTGGTGATACTCATGATGAATAAATGAACAGCGCCTTCTTCTTAGGGCTCTGATACCTGCCCTAGCTCCGTCCCGCCCTGCAAAGATGCTTCTTAATGAGCACAGGCAGGTGCGTCTCTGTTCTCTGGAAGACGTGCCAGCACAGGAGGGGAGCAGCTGCTGGAAGCATCTCACACCTGTATTTGCTTCAAGCTCTGTGGACCCTCTGGTGAAGTTGTAAAGTAATAAGCCCAGGAGGCGGCTCAAGTTGGGAAGCGGCTGAGCTGGGAAACTACTGGAGTTGGGAAGTGGGTCGAATTGGGAAGCGGCAGCTCACGCAGCCAATCTGTCTTCCAAACAGGGTCCTCACCGTGTGGTTTACAGGCTGCTGACCATCCAGGATGGTCCGACTTGTGGCCCCAGGCACTTAATCACTTTAGGAAGAAAAAGCTAACGAAACAGTATCATTTAGAGGTTGTGAACGTAGAAATCTAACTTAATATTGTAATTAATCATTTCATTTTAAAGGCGGCTCACCCTGTGTGAGCTTTGAGAGATGATGCAAGTTGCCCAAGTTCACATAGAGAAGTGGAGCAGGACTTGAACATGGGTTGCCCTTACCAAAGCCTGGTCGTTTGTTTTAAATTGAGGTCTTTGGAATATGTGGGGCCTGCTCACCGCAGTGCTCTGATGTGATAACGGAAGCTGTAAATGATTATATTTATTTAATTAAAGTATTTATTTATGTTATTTAAATTTCTGGCTAAAGCAGTAATGCATGTTCTTTGTTCAAAACTTGGAAAACTCAAAGAAGAATTTTTAAAAAGGCAGCGGCAGTCACTGAGTATGCCTCAAAAACAGACCACATTCCTCTGTTATTACAGTAAATTGTTATAACTGTCTATTTCAGGGGTCCTCAGACTTTTTAAACAGGGGGCCAGTTCACTGTCCCTCAAACCATTGGAGGGCCAGACTGCAGGACCTGGGACGAGTCGGCTGCTAAGCAGGACAGGCAGTGGTGGCAAAAACACCTGGCAGGCCAGATAAATGTTTTAGGCGGGTCGCATGTGGCCCGTGAGCCATAGTTTGAGGACACCTGGTCTATTTTATCATTAGCTATTACTGTTACACATAAGGACTAAAACAACCACTGATAAAAAATACTCAAGATCAAATATAACAGTACAACAACAACAAATAACATGAGTAATAAAATATACAGTATGCCAACTATTTATAAATCATTTGCATTGTATTAAGTATTGTAAGTAGTCTAGAAATGATTTGAACTACACGGGAGGATATATGTATAGGTTAGATGCCAATATGTACCACTTTATAGAAGAGACTTGAGCATCCCCAGATTTTGGTAGCTTTAAGGGGTCCTGAAACCCCAGTTCAGGGATGAGTGTAAGAAAAAACAGAAGCCTGTGTGTAGGTAGGTCCATGCTGTGTGGAGTCTCAGGCATCCACCGGAGGTCTCAGGACAATCGTCGGAGTGTTGACTGGGATGACTGTGCTGGCCGCATTGCTTACATGAGTTTGTTTCCCTCTTCTAATATATCTGTTGCCCTTGTACTTATAGATTTCTTGGGACTATTATTTCAAGTAGCTAGTATTCTATCCTCTTACTACACCTTTTTAAATTTTTTTTTTATTAAATCATAGCAGTATACATTAATACTATCATGGAGTACAGTGTACTGTTTCTGTATACAATTTTAAATACTTTCATCCAACTGGTTAACGTAGCCTTCATGTCTTTTTCTTAGTTATTGTGTTAAGGTATATATATTCTACATTTAGAGAGATTCACATGTGCCCTTATAGGATGGACCATAGGCATGATGCCACCAATCACTCTCCCTCCACCCACCCTCCCCCCTCCCTTCCTCTCCCTCTCCCCTCTCCTCATATTCCTGGGCTAAAATTGGATTATAGCTTTCCTATGAAAGCTACAATTTAGTTTCATAGTAGGGCTGAGTACATTGGATATTTTTTCTTCCATTCTTGGGATACTTTGCTAAGAAAAACATTTTCCAGCTCCATCCATGTAAACATGAAGGAGGCAAAGTCTTCATCTTTCTTAATGGCTGCATAGTATTCCATGGTGTACATATACCACAGTTTATTGATCCATTCATGGATCGATGGGCTCTTGGGCTTCTTCCATGACCTGGCCATACTACTACCTCTTAATACAGTCTGAGGCCTCTGCTCAGGGGGGCAAGGAGCAATTGATCATTCACTGTGTCATGAGAAGCCTGCGAGACCCGTGGATTGGTCTTTGATTCATTCATCACAAATATGCACTGAGCACCTGCCACATTCCAGGCTCTTTACTGGCTACTGAGGAAGAGATTTCTCAGAGTTTATCTTCTAATATGACCAGGATTAAAACTTTAGCTCTACTATTTACTCGCCGGTAACCTTGGGCAAATTACTTAGCTTCTCTGAATTTTGATCCACTAGAACAGCAGTTCTCAGGAACTGTATTAAAGGGCCATGGCATTAGGAAGGTTGAGAACCACTGCACTAGAAGGGAAAGAAATGGCTTAGATAACAGTGTGGGTGTGCATGTGTTTCAACAAGAGGAGGAAAAGCAGAG
Organism: Galago senegalensis; assembly: GCA_963575145.1. NCBI lineage: Eukaryota > Metazoa > Chordata > Mammalia > Primates > Galagidae > Galago > Galago senegalensis. Next base: position 2,743 of record CAUYTI010098510.1, on the reverse strand, counting down.
TGCATGGATACAGGTGGGTTGATCCATTTCATAAAGGGCCATTTAAAGGTTCTCTTCTGATTGATTCAAATCCATCTTGACGAAATAAAATAAATGTGAGGTCATCAGCTGACAGCAAGAAGGAGGAAGAGAGTGTTGGCAATTTGAGAAGAGGCTAGGCAAAGAAAGGTCTTCCAGGGGAGGGGTGATTACGGAAATGGAAGAGAATCCATTGGACCTCCAAAAGCCCACCTGAAGGTTGGGGTCCTGAATTCAAGCCAATCCATAGGACCTCCAAGAACCCACCTGAAGGTTGGGGTCCTGAATTCAAGCCAGCACGGTTGTGTGCCTTCCCCTAGTTCTGCTCAGCTGCTCAGGTGCCAGTATAGAATAGACAGTTACAGACAACGAGATTGTTATATATGAGGTCAGACAGTTAAGTTTGTGAACTTAATTGTCAGGCCTTGTACAACAACAGCTCTTATGATCATTTCAGAAAAAGAGTTCTAAAATTGCTTTGAGGGGTGGACTAGACGCTGGCGTCAGTGCACAGCTTCCCAAGGGGAGTACCTTGAAGGTGACTGTAGTGATATTCAGCAATGAAGCATGTAGCAATTTTTCTAGGATGAGTTCCTGAACTTAATTTTCTGACTCCTATTTCATGGCAAAATGTAAAAGCTATTTTATGTCCATTGCACAGATGAGTAAACTGAGACTAGAGAGGTGAACTGACTTATCCAGCTCACAGCTGGCAAAGGGCAGAGCCAGGATTAGAAAACAGGACTATCTCCAGGGCTTTTGCTTTTAATCCTTATAGTGTGCTTTGATAGCTGCTATATGACCTTTGAAAGGAGTTTCAGGTGATTTTGATTATTTAATCAGCTGGAAACTGCTATGTAGTATCCAAAGTGGGCTGTCAAATTCTAGATCTGATTGCACTATACTTTTTTTTTTTTTTTTAGAGACAGAGTCTCACATTATTGCCCTCAGTAGAGTGCTGTACCATCAACCTCCAACTCCTGGGCTTACGTGATTCTCTTGCCTCAGCCTCTTGAGTAGTTAGGACTACAGGCACCTGCCACAGTGCCTGGCTATTTTTTGTTGTTGTTGCAGTTTGGCCGGGGCTGGATTTGAACCCCCACTCTCGATATCTGGGGCTGGTGGCACCTACTCACAGGTGCTACCCAAGATTGCACTATACTTTTAACAGTAACTTCAGCCTCATCAATTCCTCTCTGTGATTCTACACTCTGAAATGAGGAAGGAGGTCAATTCCTTATGCCTTCTTTTCCTCCTTCTAAGAAATGTGGCTTGGTGTCCTGCAGAAGCTCAACCCTGTGTGGACTCGAGGTCCTTCTTCTTTGACCTGAACACGTTTTGGCACCGTATTTCTACCACAATCTATCTTCAAAATCTGGAGCCGACTGAAAGCAAAGATCATTTAGAGTGGAAATCAAGGCACAGGGGCAGGACAGCTGGGTCAGGGAACTGCCGCCCATCTCACCATGGAGTTTGCAAGCCCTGTCAGATGGGGCACTTGCTTTGTCACCGTGCTGCCCCCATAATTGCAATAGGGTCTTTTGTTATTAAACAGACCCAGCCAAAACAAAAAGGATACTGTTTCTTTTATGAGTAATGTGCTAACTCACCCCTGGAAAGAAAAAAAAAAGTTCAAGTCCAGCGTAGGGACTAAGACAGCATAAGATTTATTACGAAGGCTACAGAAATTATTCCTCCTTCACAGCACTCAAATTGGCTAATTATTCACAGCTGTTTTCAATTTGGCTCAGGTTGTTAATTAAGGGGTGTGCGTCTTCCCCTCCCTGTGGAGGCAGCCACCTGAAGCCTCACCAGGCACAGTGTCCCTGGCTCGGATGCAGGAATCCTGTTGCAGTGGCTAAACTGCTTTGTCTGTAAGCCTTTCACTGAGATGGAAAGAAAGTTTAGGAGACACTGATTTCCTTCTTTCAAGCAAGGGATGCTGACTTAAGGGATTACCGACAGAGGGAGAGACCTGATTCCTTGACCTCCTCTAGGAATGCAAGGACTTCTGATCACATTAGGCATCCTTGGGAGCCACAGGACATCCTTGCTGAGGTGGAGCAAACTAGCACATCTCTCCATCCCTGTCTAAGTCTGGCACACAGAAGCCTCCACCTACGCCTCCACTCCCAGCCTACACGCCCCTCCACTCTGCAGCCCTTATTCCCTTTTGGTCACCTCCTCTGCTCCTGCTCCCATTTCTTATATCCACCTCTTGCATCCTAAGTGGGCTGTCAAATTCTAGATCTGCCTCTGGTGTCTATTCTGCTTTGATTTTGAGCTAGGTGATCATAATCAACATTTGTTCAACAAACATCAAAGGGGCACCTGCTGTCTTTGGGGGCACCAAGCCAAGCACTGGGAATTTAGAAATGAGTAAGACATGTTTGACTCCCCTCTGGATTGTAAGGTACAGGATCCGAACCACCTTTAACTTTTCCCCAGGGCCTAGCAGGGTGGCTGGTATACAGCAGGTGCTCAATAACACATACTGAATAGCTCATTGAGTCACGGAATCTTCTGGCTGAAAGGGAATTTAGTGATAAGTCTGTACATTTGATTTCAAAAAAATTAAAGGCTTGGCTAAGGTGCCAGCCACATACACCTAAGGTGGTGGGTTCTAATCCAGCCCAGGCCGCCAAAACAATAATGACAGCTGCAACCAAAAAATAGCCGGGTGTTGTGGCCGGCACCTGTGGTCCCAGCTACTTGGGAGGCTGAG
>CAUYTI010098509.1:0-18224 GCA_963575145.1 Galago senegalensis | reverse complement strand
AAAAAAAAAAAAAAAAAAGCCAGGCGCTGTGGCAGGTGCCTCTAGTCCCAGCTACTTGGGAGGCTAAGGCGAGAGAATCACTTAAGCCCAGGAGTTGGAGGTTGCTGTGAGCTGTGATGCCATGGCACTCTACCAAGGGGAACAGCTTGAGGCTTTGTCTCAAAAAAAAAAAAAAAGAAAAGAAAAGGAAGAAAGTGCATAATACACTGACCTTAGTGACTCTTTAAAAAGGTAAAACATCCTATACATGCTTGTACATGGATTACAATGCTTCTGAAAGAATGCATAAGAAATTGCTTATAGTGGCTGCATTTGGGGAGAATAACTGGGAGCGGGGTCAGCACTGGAAGACTTATTCTTCATTGAATATCCTATTGTATCTTTTAAATTTCACATCATGTACACTTAATAGCTAAATAAATATATGAGCATAACAAAACTTTACTAATAAAGTACCAACTGATTTCATAAAACTTTATTAAGGATTAGAAGACCTTTAACAATAATATTCAATCTTGTTTTTTTTTTTTTGAGATACAGTCTCACCATGTTGCCCTCGGTAGAATGCTGTAGTGTCACAGCTCACAACCACCTCAAATTCTTAGGCTTAAGCAATTCTCTTGCCTCAGCCTCCCAAGTAGCTGGGGCTATAGGTGCCGGCCACAATGCCCAGCAATTTTTTGTTGCAGTTGTCATTATTGTTTTGGCTGGCCCGGGCTGGTTTCAACCCACCAGCTTCAGTGTATGTGTCTGGGGCTATAACCACTGTGCTACAGGTGCTGAGCCTTCAATCTTGTTTTTTTTTTTTTTTTGGCAAGGGAGAAGTCTATAGTAATTGTTCAGTTAGTCAAACAATTATTCAGTAATTATTAGGTATTAGGTCTGCCAACATACGAAGATTTATCAGACACAAAGAGCTCACAATCAAGCACAGAGAATGAAACTGTATTCACAAACTCTCAATGTAAAGAGTTATTTCTCATTTAAAATAGTGGAATATAGGCCCAGTATTACTTTACAGAGATTGTCTTTTGAGTTGCAGCAGCAAAAATAACAGCCTAGTAAGAAAAAGGTAGGAACTTGTGACCACAACTGAATGTAAGCAGCAGGTAAAGTAAGATGACAGCATGATGGATAGGCTAGGCTCTCGCCAAGTGATGGAGATGAAGAAAGAGCTGTAACTTAACAAGTAAGGGCACTAGAGTTATCCAGCATGATTTTAAATAACTGACGATATTATGTAATAAAGCAAAAAGGGAGCAAGTATGAGAGATTATGCAAATATTTTATATAGAAATTACTGATAAACCAAAAATATTCCCACACTCTGCCTTTCTTTCAAAAAAATAATAAGCTCTTATTTTAGCAATTACATAAGATATGACATTTATGGCAGCTAAAGATGAGAAGTAATCAGTGGCTTTTGCAATCATGTTAGACGTTAAAGTGATGAAGCATTTAATATATGTTGTTTATTTCCTCATGTACTTTTCAGTCAAATATTCCTACTACAAAGTAAGATATAAATAGGATAATGGTGTCTATCACCCCGACAACATCTTTTCATTTGAACATTTCAAACCATTTACAAACATTAATTCCCAATATCCTAGTTAGAAGTAAATTAGGTACAGAGGTGACCAGCTCAAGGTCAATTGATAAATCAGTAACAGATTTGGAGAAAGATACACATTCTGGCTCTTGCTTGTACTTCTGAGTTATAAACCATACCTCCATTAGAAAATGTTTTTCATCTTAAAATGGTATGCAATAATTATCTTTGATGTTAAATAGATGATTAAATAGAATTCAACAAATATGAGTTTAAAAAACTTGTCTCAACTATTATCATTTGTTGGAAAACAATGAAGTAAAAGCATTACTAAATGTTAGGGTGGGGGGGCCTATGTCTGTATTTTCTATAAACGGTTCAAGTTTTCTATGGACTAAGTTAATATGTCTAATTTTTTTTTAGTCCTTCCACAACCTTCTCTGCAATGCAGGTATTTTAATTAACAGAACAAATGCATTATTGACCATCAATGAAATAATCGAAGCCATAATTCGGCAACCAGTACAGTGTATGATCAATAATTATTTTTCTGATATGGCAACAGAACCCTCTACATTGTATAGGGAATTGAAGATTATAATAAACTTACATAGTATTATAGTGCACTTCATGATTACTTATCACAAAAAATACCATGCAAAAAGAAAAATTTAAGTGTTAAGCACTACCTTAAAATCCACTTCTAGAAATTTAACTTCTACATTTTACTCTATTAAAAAGCTATTAATTCCTGATTATTACTTTTCATATATTTTAGAACAAGAACCATAAGTTCCAAGCAGAATTTTGTAAGATTTGAAAATCTTTTTACGATTTAAATAAAGCCTTAAATTACTTCATTCTGAATTTCAATCTACGAAACCAAAGGTTTTCTTCCTAAATGCCTACCTGCGCATTGGCTTTCCTTCCATGCACCATGAAAAGTACCCTTCACCACACTCTACGCCCAACCTATGACAAAAGAAAAGCAGTAACTTAATAAAAGCTATTTCTGATTTTTTTCCAGCAACAACATATAATCATTTCATTCATTCCATCAGTTATCAAGAATTTTAGATCCTGTTATACCACAGGCCTTTTGCAGATGAATCCAGGTACTTTAAGACGATTATCTCTCTCTGCATGCCAAAATGATTATATGTGAAAGTGAGGGAAAGTGCTCGCTAGGTCAGTCTTGCTTCTCTTCACAAAGTGACTGGAGATACTTTACTTTTACCTGGCCATCAACTACGGCTATAGAACAATCACCAGACACCCACAGGAGTACCAACTTGATAGATCCGCTAGGGAACACGCTGTGTAACAGCGGATCTGACGGCTATTAACTTGTCCCAAAGTGACAGGAGCAGGAGGAGGCATTTGCCTTTAAAAACAAACAACTTCGCTTCCAACAACCTGGGTAGCTTAAACAGGAAAGGGAAAATACGGTTCTAGAGTCTAACTAGAGTGCTAGAACAACACTCTTTATAAGCCTTTCGAAACAATGTTCACTACTCATTTGGACAGGATCTTATCAGGTCCTAAGGTAAGTGCGACGTACAGTACTTCCTTCTTCTCCCGAATTCCAAACACTGGGAAAGCTGTCCAGGGTGCGGAACCTCAGCAGTCCCAGGCAGGACCGCCCCGCGCCTCTCCTGGCTCCGGGACAGGGTAGTCAGCCAGCGAAAGCGCAGTCTGGCGCCGGGTCAGGCCCGGCCCCGGCACCCCAACAGTCTCTTCTGGGCGCCGAATGACAGGCGACCGACCAAGCAATGCCCCAAAGCCATTGAGCAGCTCAGCAACTTGGGATCACAGATTTGCAAAGCAAGTGTAGGGCTGCTGCCCGCTGTCCCCTGCTCTACAGCAGTTCACTTACCGGCTCTGACACTTTCTTCTCTGCCGCAGCCTCCTCTGCCTTCTCCGCCCTCCTCTCTGCCTTCTCCTCCACCGCCGCTAGCGCAGTCAGGACGCGGCTCCTAGGGCTATTTCCTTTCCCCTCACCCGCCCCTGTCTAGAAGCAGGAAGCAGTCCTATTCCTAACTCGGTCCCGCTGGAAGCCACACCTTCCGCCAAGAGGTTCCGGTGCTTCTCCGGAAGTAGCCGCGCCTTTTGCTGGGGATTGGGATAACCTCAAAGACAACGTGTACGCGGTTTCCAGTTTCTAAGTATCCTGAGAGGGACCGCTTTTAGAGTTCACCGCTCAATTGGTAGTATTTGAAGACCAAAGCCTCCTCTTTTCTCTGTTTGCTCCAGCAAAGGCAGTAGAAAGATGGAAGTAGTCGCCGGAAGCTAGAAATTTTGATTTCTTTGTAGCTTGGATCTCTACTTGGCAAAATGTTGGCCCTTATTGTGAATTGAATTATCGATGCATGCACACATGGGGTTCACATTTATCTGTTAGGCCCCTATTATATGCAAGGTCTGAGGATACTCAGACAAATCAGAAATAGAACTGACCTCCCATATTTCCCACAGTCCATCTTTCAAGATAACCAGGGTTTTACCTTGGACTACCTACTTAATGTTCACCACCAGACACTTCACTAAACACATCCTTTGTGGATTCTCTTTAATATTGGGGGGGGGGGGCGGTATTTGTCTTTTGGTTCAGTTTTTCCCAAAGCACACTGCCACCTGATTTTTACTATACAAGGTTGGACAATTAAATTTGCAAACTCATCCTAGGAGAAGTGATGAAAACCTCATTGGTGAATATCTCTACAGTCACTTTTGAAGTACACCTCTTGGGAAGCTATGCACTGATGCCAGCACCCAGTCCACCTTTCAAAGCACTTTTTCTAGGAAGAATTCATCCTAGAATCTTAATTGTATTTTACCAGGTGCCATGGATCAGATGTCTGAGATATACAAGGTATGTTTAGAAAACAAGTGATATGGGTACAAAGTGAGGGTTATAACTTCAGCAGTGTCAGTGAAAAACTGTTGCAGATTTCTTGATAACTAGACTAATTTTCTTTAACTGTATATATATATTTTTTTTTTCTTTTTTTTTTTTGAGACAGGATCTCATGCTTTTGTCCTGGGTAGAGTGCTATGGTGTCAGCCTAGTTCAGAGCAACTTCAAACTCCTGAGCTAAAGTGATCCTCCCACCTTGTCCTCCAAGAGTACTAGTAGCACAGGTATGAGCCACCTGGCTTCTTTAGGTGTTCTTGACATAGAATCTACACAGGTTTGTCAACTTGCTTCTGAAGGGAAAGGAAAGGATACCTCTTGATAATTAGCTTGTAGTGGAAAATGTACTGCCTTTAGATCCAGACACCCATAGGTTAAAATTTCATCTAACCTTGTAATTGACTAGCTTTGTGATCCTGGTCAAATTTTTACTACATGTGTATATGTGGTATGTCTACATGTAGTAAAGTTTATTTTCCATGTTTTACAACTTTACATAAAATGATACGGAAATATATACATTCTTCTGCAAATCCCTTTTTCCAGTCAACATTCTGTTTTTAAGATTTGTCCATGTTGATTAATGAACGTTCAATTAAGGGATTCTCACAGTGTGGTCTTGGACCAGCAGTGACACCATCACTTGGCAAATGAACATTCACCCATTAAGCCAGAAACTGGTGGTGGGGTCCAGTAATCCATGTTTGAATAAACTCTCCAGTGATTATAATGCTTGTTAAAGTTTGAGAACCAGTGTACTAATTTATTTATTTTATCTACTATATACTCACTATACTCATTATATGTGAAAGTGAGGGAAAGTGCTCACTAGGTCAGTCTTGCTTCTCTTCACAAAGTGCCTGGAGATACTTTACTTTTACCTGGCCAGCAACTATGGCTATAGAACAATCACCAGACACCCACAGGAGTACCAACTTTATTATTATATTATTATAGTGACTATGTAGAGAAACATAATATAATACTATATTATGACTATACCACTGATTTTAAAAAAACTATTGTCCTACAGATATTTTGATTGTTTCCAGTTTTCTCTATTACAAACAGTGCTACAATGTAATGTGTTTTTTCACATATGCCTCCTTAAAAGTTTCCGTAGGGTATGCACCTAGGAGTAAAATTGTTAGATTGTATGCTATGCACAGCTTCAATGTTATTGGCATTAGTCAAGCACTAGTTCTTGCATGTACTTACACATAGTTGTTGCATAGTTATTCCATTTTAATAATAATACCACAAATACTTACATAGCATGTTATATTAACTCATCAATACTCATACCAGATCCTCTTGAAATAGGATCTGTTATCATTACTCCAGTTTTTACAGATGGCACTAAGATATTTTGTAATTTGCCCGAAGTCACATAGCTATTTAAGAGGCAGAGGAAGGATTTGAGATGATGCACAGTGGCTCTAAAGCCTGTAATTTCAGACACAGTGCTTTGTTGCCTCTCTCATCAGAAGTGTTTGAGGGTTCTTGTTGGTCTATAGTATTATCGTGCTTGGTGTTTTTCCAACTTTAAATTTGTTTTTGCCAATCTGATGGCTATAAAATGGTAATTTGCTGTGATTTAGATGTGTATTTCTCTTATTACTTTTGAAACACTTTAAAAAATTTTATCTTTAAATATGACTTTAATTTTTTTCACACTAACTTCTTTGTTTTCTTCCTGTAATAAGGAGCATAGATAAAAATCCCAGAAGCCAGTTCAGAAGTCTTCTGAAGTGACTACATTTACAGGTAAAGTTATGTCTAAAAAGAGACCAGTTCTACCTTGTGGAACCTTCCCAGATGGAGGAAGGGAATTGCAATAACATAAAGTCACTAAACACCCTGCCACATATCTTGACAATAAGAAATTTTTTAGAGATAGGATCTTGCTATGTGGCCTAGGCTAGATGTGAACTAGGCACAGTGGTCCTCCTCCCTCAGTCTCCTAAGTGCTGAGTAGTGGCACTACCACAGTGCAGCACCACATCTTGAAACATCTTTTCATATGTGAAGGTGGCATTCAGATTTTCCATCTGTGAATTACCTATTGTAAAAGATAGCTTCAAAATGTCCCTTACTCATTTTGGTATAATGCTGCTAACCAAAGATTGATTTTTAAACTCCTGGCCAGGATAAGAGCAGTCTCTGCTATTTTTGTAAATCTACAATTCACTCCACAACCCACTACAATCTGGTTTGTGCTTCTGCTACTCTATTTCCTTTTAAAGTACAGCAGCTCAATGTGAACCATCTCTTTCTATTTATGTTAAGGCTTAGAGGACTCATTTAGAAATATGCATATGGTAAATCTGGCATTTGCAATAATTATAGTATTTCACTCTAGTAAGATTGTGTCCTTGGGGAGCCTGAATTTCTAGCTAAAAATATACCTATAGTAGATTTAACCTCATTGGGTGTGAAGCAGTGGCAACAAATAATTCTTCAGGAAATGCTGAGTTTACCTTATAGTCGTTCAATCAGAAATTACATTTGTTTGCAATGTATAACACACTGCTCTTGGACTCAAGGTTTAGTAGAAGTAAACAAGATGGAAACAGCCCCTTGTTTTTGTGGAATTTTCATTCTTTTCATCTTTCTTTCCCTTTCCCTTTCTCCCTTCTTACCTTCATCCCTACATCTCTTCCTTTCTCCCTGCCCCATTTCTATTTTCTTGACAGGGTCTTGCTCTGTTGCCTGGACTAGAGTGCAGTGGTATCATCATAGCTCACAGCAACCTCAACTTCCTGGGTTCAAGTGCTCCTCCTGCCTCAGCTTCCTGACTATCTGGGACTACAGGTGCATACCATCATGCCTGCCTAATTTTTAAATTTGTGTAGAGAGGATGTTTAGGCTGACAACCTCATAAAACATCAAAAAATTAAACTGTAAATTGCACAATTAATTGTTGAATTATAATCAGGATAACTGAAAGTGATCTAAAGGGTGCTAAGAAAACATCTAGTAGGGTCCCCAGATTTGGTGTAGAGGGCAAAGAAAATGTGGTGCACAGCCTTTAAGATGGCCCTCAGTGGTCTTTGCCTCATGGCATTCATGCTCTTAGGTAATCCCCTCCTGTGAGTGTGGGCTAGACCTAGTGATTAACAAATGGAATATGGCAAAAGTAATGGGATGGTACTTCCAAGATAAGGTTTCTGTTACAGTGTCTAACACTTACTTGGTTTCTCTGAGGAAGTCAACTACCATGTTGCCCTATGGAGAGGCTTGTATGGCAAGGAATTGAGAGAGGCTTCTGAGGAACAGAGAGGAACTGAAGCTCTTAGTCCGAGAGCCCATCCCATGAGGAATCCTGTCACCACCAACAAGCATCACCAAGAGTGAGCTTGGAAGGGAATCTTCTTTTAATTTAACCTCCAGATGAAACTGAAGACTTTCCTGAGAGTTTGACTAAAACTTCATGAAAGACCTTGAGGAAGAAGCACCTAGCTATCCTTGAATTTCTGACCCCCAAAACATTGTGAGATAACACATTTTTTTTTAAGCTACTACATTTTGGGTAACTTGTCATGCAGCAGTAGATAACTAACACAAAAGATTTCTGTAAGGAAGGGGAGATAAAGGATGATGGGATTTATGAAGTAGCGGAATTGAAAGTGAAGAAGGAGAGGTGCAGGCAGAGACACTAAAGCCTGAGGGGTAAGGACAGCTTGGCCAGAAAGAGTACACTGAGGAGAATGGTAGGACACAAATAGTGAAACTGGAAAGTGTTTCAGAAAATTAGGAACAGAGCGGGAAGAGTGAGCACAAATCCAACACTGACAAAGCATTTTCCTAGTTCCCTTGATGCTGCTATAGAATTGTAGGTGGCCTAGGGGAGAGCACTCTGATGGAAACTGGAGGACCTGGGTCCCAGTGCTAACCCTGTGATCTCAAGTAATCACTTGGTCATTCAGGTCCTCAGTTTTCTCATCTGTAAGATGGAAATCTAAATCCTTTACAACTTCTAAGTCAATAGTTATTAGTTACATAAAATCTGTATGAGGAAAACTATAAAACACTCCTGAAAAAAGCAAAAGTAGATCTGAGCAGCAAGAAAGAGATTCCATGTTATTGCTTAAGATGATTCATTTATATAAAGATTATTAGTGCCCCATAATTTTAAAATGTAATGTAGTCCAATGTCTTTGTTTGTGCTGTTATAATGAAAAGATCGTAGTAATATATAAGAACAGAAATTTATTTTTTCACAGTCCTGAAGGCTCAGAGGTCCATGATCAAGGTGCCAGCATTCAATGTCTGATGAAGGTGTAATGATAGGACCAGCCCAAACTGGTCCTACTTTGTTGATAACAGAATGTCAAATTATCTTATAGGTATAACAGAGCCAAAACAGTAAGGCATGTAGCCTAGACATGTGTAAGAGAAAAAGCTTTAACCTCTATGTCTTCAGGGAGAACTACTATTTTCTCCCTGAAGAGCCAAGAAGAAGAGGACATGACTAAAACTTTAATGCCAAACCCTTTCAGAAGCAAGAGGTCCATTGGCCAGGAAAATCTGATGCTAAAATCTTTCTCAATAGGCCTTATCATGAATGGTCCAATTTAAAGCCCTCCAACCAGACTCTGGAAACCAGCAACTCTGCACCTCATGTCTCCTTGCTTATGTGCCTCACAATGAAGCCTTTCTTTTCTCACAAGCCAGGGCCATAGTTTTGGCTTCTATGCATGCTGGGTAGTGAACCCACACCTCAGTAACAAAGGCTCTTCTCTGTTTCCAAGATGCTGCCTTGCTTTATCCTCAGATGGGATGAATGCTGCGTCCTCACGCGTGACAGATGGCCAAGAGAGTTCTCCCTTCAACCTTGAGCCCTCTTATTAGAAGCTAATCTCATTCATGAGGGTGGAGCCCTTAATCACCTGCAAGCCACACCTCTCAATAATGTTGCATTGGGGATTAAGTTTCAGCTTGAATTTTGGAGAGGACACCATCCATCATTTAAAACATAGCACCAGATAAAATCAACATCAGAGTTTTACAGAACTAGATAAATTGATTATAAAGTTCATATGGAAGAACAGACAAATGACAATACTCAGAAATAGCCTAAAAGGAAAGCAGCAAAGGGGCTGGCTAACCCTCAGAGATATTATCAAAACATGTTATAAAACTGCTATAATTAAAAGCGTGGTTTTGGCATATATACACACAGACACAGAGCAGAGTAGGAAATCTGGAAATAGACCTAAGTATGTATAAAAATTTAGTATGTGATAAAAGTAAGGTCTCAAATCAGGGGAGGGGGTGGAATAGGGACTGTTAAATAAATTATGTTGATACAACTACTGACAAAGATGAAACTTGATTTATGTCTTACTCCATACAAGGGATTGGATACCATTACAGTTTCAACAAAGGCCTCTGAAGACCCTACGGAAAGATCTGAAGCTGGAATGGTCCTTCAGAATTATCAACAGTTGAAGTAAGGAGGCCAAGTCTTTAAAACCCACAGCAACCAAATGCATCAGAAATCTAAATGTATAATGAAAGCATAAAACTAGTATAAAATGGGTGATTTTCTTTGTTAAGAATGGAAGAACATTTCCCTAGAAGCAAAATGATTGATGAATTTGACTGCATAAAGAAGTTTCGTGGCATAAAGATAAATGAAGTGAAAAACAAGTGACGATTAGAAAAAAATTTGCAATATATACCAGAAAGAGTTCATAATGTAATATATAAATGGCTTCTAAAAATGGAGAATGAACAAACAATGTACATAAATAGACAAATTAAGTAACAGTTTGCAGAAAAAATATCCGTAATCATTTGAAAATATGTTCAATGTTGCTCATACTAAGTAAGATAAAGGCAAGTTGTAGCTATATTAAGACCCATTTATCACCTATCAAATAGGCAGAAATCCAACATTGGACAAACTGCTTTGTTGACATGATTGTGGGAAAAGAGGCTCTCTGAGTTGTGGCCAGCATGTGTGAAAAATGATAAAACTTCTGTGGAGGAGGATTTGGCAAGATCTAGCAGAATTATATTTGCATTTACCCTTTGCCCCAACAATTCCATTATCCCAAGGAAACACTTGCAAAAAAAAAAAAAAAAGGCAAAAATAAAAGTTAGGCACAAGGTTATTCCCTACAGGATTCTTTGTGATAACAAAACATGGAAAGTATCCAAAAACCCCTCAATAGGAGACTGACTAAATAAATGATAGGATATTCACATAATGAGGAGGATGCAGCTATAAGAGGAAACGAGAAAGATCTCCTAATACTTACATGATGCGTTCTTTAGGCATATTGTTAAATGATGAAAAGCAAATGAACAGTGTTTACAGCATGCTAATTTTGATTAAGAAAGGGGTAGAAATACAATGTGTGAATATATATGTGCATATGTGTTTACTTATATTTTAAAATTTTACTTATATATTTAAAAATGGAAAGATAAGTGAAGCTTTAATAAAAATGGTTACCTACAGGGGAAAAAAGGGGGTAGGACAGAAAAATTAGGGAAGGAAGCCAGCTTTCTTTGAAAGTATTGGGGCAGCGCCTATGGCTCAAAGGAGTAGGGCACTGGGCCCATATGCCGGAGGTGATGAGTTCAAATCCAGCCCCGGCCAAAAAAACTGCCCAAAAAAAAAAAAATTCCTTTAAAAAAAAAAGAAAGTATTGGATTTTACCTTTTTTTTGAGACAGAGTCTCACTTTGTCACCCTCGGTAGAGTGTAGTGGCATCATGGCTCACAGCAACCTCAAGCTTTTGGGCTCAAGCAATTCTCTTGCCTCAGCCTTACAAGTAGCTGGGACTACAGGCACCCGGCCACAATGCCCAGCTATTTTTAGAGACTGGGGTCTTGCTCTTGCTTAGGCTGGTCTCAACTCTGTGAGCTTGAGCAATCCACCTGCCTTGGCCTCCCAGGGTGTTGCATTTTTATTTATTAAATTTTTTTCTTAAAATTAATTTTTAGTTTCTTTCTTTTCTCCTTCCTTCCTCCTTCCCTTCCTCCCTTCCTTCCTTCCTTCCCAGTGGTACAATCTAGTTCACTACAACCTTACACTCCTAAGCTCAAGCAATCCTCCCACTTCAGCCTCCCAATCTACAGTTGCACACCACCACCATACCAAGCTAATTAAAAGTTTTGTTCTAGAGTGAGGGTCTCACTCTGTTCTCTGATCTCAAACCACTGGCCTCAAGCAATCCTACTTTGGCCTCCCAAAGTGCTGGGATTACAGGTGTGAGCCGCCATGTCTGGCCTATTAAATGTTCTTAATTGAAATTTTACTTAATAACCAGGTGTGTGGCAGGTGCCTGCAGTCCCAGCTACTTGGGAGGCTGAGGCAAGAGAATCACTGAAGCCCAAGAGATTGAGGTTGCTGTGAGCTGTAATGCCACGGCACTCTACCCAGGGTGACAGCTTGAGACTCTGTCTCAAAAAATTTTTTTTTCACTTAAGCAAAATCTATTTTTATTTAAATACAATTTTGTTATATAATTAATATTTTTTAATTTTGGTACAATTAAAGGCAAATTATTTTAATGTCTTTAAAATTTTTTAAACCACATTTGATCAAAAGAGGGAAAACAAAGCAATCGCTGAATATTGAAAAACAAATGGACCTAACTATTTCAGATTGGTGGGGTATAGTTCATTCGGTAACGTGCCACCCAGAGATCCTTGAGGAATGAGAGACATAATCCACCAGCTGCTAGAAGTGCTATGGGCAGAGAGAGCCCAGCTGTCAGCCCTTTCTGGAAAGTGCCTTGGCTGAAAAGAGCGGCCTGGCCAAGGTCTCACTCCCTTTCTCTGGATAGGGTGGCCTATATCCAATCCCTGGCTGATGTGGAAGTATTAAGGCACAGCTCTCTTGTCCCAAGTTGGAATAACTCTGAAGAATTCAAGTTTCAGAGCTTCCAAGAGGGGCTGCAGAGGCCTTTGTTGAGATTATGTTACAGCTCAACTTCTCCCTCTGTCCTGTTTCCGTCCTCTGCTTTCCACCTTATTGATCCCAAGAGCACTCTCTAAGAAAGTTCCTGCATACTGAACTCCAATTCAGAATACACTTCCTGGGAAGTCCAACTGCTGCAATTAGTGTCAGGAGCGGCTCAAGAAAGTAATCTCTGTAATGGGATTTCAGGGATGGGTCACCTACTTCCAGGCTAACAATGAGAATATCAACACTGCTGGTAGAAGTGGCTCAGACAGTCCCTGCAACAATTGCAGTGAGATTGTTAAAACTTTCACTACTAGGGAACTGTATTTTCTAGTAGAAGGAAACACTCTAGCAGGTGCAATGGATTGGGTATTTGAGATATATAAAGGAAATCTGAGTGGGCTGCTACTGAGCTCAGGTGACACGTTAACGAAATGTAATGAAATGTTGAGAGTGACTAATTTGGCAATTAACTACTAAGCATGAAAGCCAAAGGGTTTTCTTGTTAAGAAATAAAGAGGCTCTCATCTGCAACTGAAAAGAAGAAAGAACTGAGGGCCAGGTCCAGGACTTAATCATAAGAGTTTAAGAGCCTGAAAGAAGATTAAATTCACACTGTTGGCAAAGTCGGCTATACCGACTTTCCTAGGCTGATTAGGAAAGAGTGAGATACTGACACATGGGATGAGAACATCTGGGTTCATGCACCCCAGATTCTTTAATTCCCAAAGTTCCCTGAGCCCTCTGAGCCTAGAGATGCAACCTTTCCTCCCTAGGGCTGGTGCTCCTGCCTTGCTTGAAGATGGTGCAGAGGCCTCCCCACTGTAGGACATGAGACCTTTCAGGATCAGTCGTGCTTTCCATCCTTGCCACTAGGTCAATAACTAGAATTAAGTAATAGCATGAACTGGCTAGGGATATACCAGGCCTGATAATGGATGAAAGGGGCTGTATTAGTTTGCTAGGGCTACTGTGAAGGGGTGAGTTAAACAACCAAAATTTATTTTCCCTGTGGTAAAGATTAAAGGGTTAGCATCACAGGCTGGATGCGGTGGCTCACACCTGTAATCCTAGCACTCTGAGAGGCAGAGACAGGAGGATTGCTTGAGTTCAGGAGTTCAAGACCAGTCTGAGCAACAGTGAGACCTTGTCTCTACTAAAAATAGAAAAATTTGCTACTTGAGAGGCTGAGGCAAGAGGATTGCTTGAGACCAAGAGTCTGAAGTTGCTGTGAGCGATGATGCTACGTCACTCTACTCAGGGTGACAGAGTGAGACTCTATCTCAAAAAAAAAAAAAGTGTCAGCATCATCCAACAACCACTGTTGCATAAGTACTTTGCCTCCATACCTACAGCTATATGGGTTTGCCTTATGACCACCTGAAGGAGTGGGAAAATGCTTGAGCTTGGTTCATAAATGGGTTGCATCAGAACATTGGTGCAAGTCAGAAACAGACAGCAGCTGCTCTAGAGAGGTGAGATGGCCTCTCTATGGGTAAAACATGGAGTAGCCTTTCCACTTTATGTGGAAAGAAACATGGCTCAAGATTAGAATTTACATAGACATATGGACTGTGGGAAATGGCTTGGCTGGCTGATCAGAGGTCAGAAGATTAAACACTTAGTACAGGGGAAAAGGAGATCTGGGGCAGAGCTATGTGGGTAAATGTATAAGAACAGGCACAGAATGTGAAGATCTTTATATTGTATGTTGATGCCAACCCTCAGGTCAATGGCTCAGTCAGTTGATGTCAGCCAGCCTCTGTCATTAGTCATTTCAGTTCTGGCTTAATCGATGCACTAGTGGAGTAAACTTGGTGGCACGGATGGAGGCTGTGCATGGGCTCATTGTCATAGGCACACACTTCGATAGGCAGGTTTAGCTACTGCCCAAGCATGACCATTGAATGTTCAAACTGCCACAAAGAAGATCAATGCTGAGTCTCTGACATGGTATCATCCCTCAAGGAAAATAATCAGTCACTCGGTGGCAAATCAATTTTATTGAAATCTATCTCCCCTTTTCTTCTCCTTCCTCCTCTTCCTTTTCCTCCACCTCTTACCCTCCTTTTATTCTTCCTCCTTGTCTTTCTCCTCCTTCTCTTTCTTCTTCTTTGGCATCTATGTTGTTACATTCACCTGTGCTGTTCATTCTTTGATCATTCTTTTCCTATCTTCCTCTTTTTAGTTGTTTTTGATGGCTCTGTCCTGAGTCCTCTGCTCTTCTCCTTTCAACACTCATCTTGCATGACTTTGAAGGTCATCCTCTTTGAAGGCTTTAGCTACTCCCTGTATGATGATGACTCTCACATGTATATTTATATCCAGTCTTATTTGCTGAGCTTTGGACTCAAATATACGTCAGGTGGAGGCACACTGATATTTCTACCTTTACTTGTCTAAGACTGAACTCTTCCTCCTGATTTTAAGACTGATCTTCAAAATCTCCTAATTAGTAAATCGCAGGCTACTTAGCCATGTGAGATAGAAACCTGAAAGCCACTCTTGGCTTCTCTCTGTGCCTGCAGTCTTGTTCTTTTCCAAAGTCACAGTGCTGTCTGACCACTTCCAGTCCTCTAATTGCATGTCTTCCTTCTCAATTACATATTCGCCTGCAATTTCAAACATGTAGGTATTCATTCATCAGTGTACTTTGCTAATTACTTTGAGCCTTCATGTCCTTTTATACATTTCTTTTGAATGGCTTTTCCTATGCCTTTGCCTGTTGAATTTTTAGTTATTTCTGGCATACTCTATCATATTATTATTGTGAGCTTTGGATCATTTGATAAGTATGGCATTATTCATGATCCAATCATATCAAGCACTGGCATCACCCCATAGCAGGAACCAATCAGATCAGGCCTCCTGGCATTACTTTATTGCAATCAATCAAATCAGATCAGCCTTATTACCCTCAGCCTAGAAAACCTACCCCAGCCCCCAGCTCATTGAGACAGTTTTTGAGCATTGGCTTCTGTCTCTTTGCCAATCAAATCTTTCTCTTCTCAAAATCCAGTGCCGTAGTATTGACTTTTTTTTTTTTTTTTTTTGAGACAGAGCCTCAAGCTGTCCCCCTGGGTAGAGTGCCGTGGCATTACAGCTCACAGCAACCTCCAACTCCTGGGCTCAAGCAAGTCTCTGGCCTCCGCCTCCCAAGTAGCTGGGACCACAGGCGCCCGCCACAACGCCCGGCTATTTTTTGGTTGCAGCCGTCATTGTTGTTTGGCGGTCCGGGCTGGGGATTCGAACCCGCCACCTTAGGTGTATGTGGCTGGCGCCTTAGCCAATTGAGCTATAGGCGCCCAGCCTGTAGTTTTGACTTTTGCGTACATTGGGCACTGTGCCCATTGCTTACCACTATTTATTTGAATAAAAAAATTTTAATAATAGCTGTATTTTTAAAATTCAAATTTATTCTATTTCAGAAGTTTAGATTTATAATGGTGATATTTACCTTGGGCCTAAGGCCAAATATTCATTTCAATATTTGGCAATTCAGGCTTGAGGTTAGATGTTTAGGGCCACTTCTAAAGTATTATCTTTTCCTCAACTATTTCCTTGTAGAAATAGTGAAAAAATGAATATTATCCTTCACACTTGCCTTCACCACAAAAACTTTCCTGTCTTCACTCCCCTCATCCATGTGGGGATGAGTAAACATTTATATAATTATATTATTATATAAACATTTATATAACTACTGGGTAAGTTTGACCCATTTTTGCTGGTTTCTTTTTAAATTAACTTTGTCCTCCACACTGCCAATCGCTTCTCTACTTTTAAAGTTGTATTTTGGATCTTAAAGTCTAGAATCAAGAGGTAAATAGTTTCCAAATTACTTCTGCTCCTATCTACTACGTAGTATAAATTGGCACTTGTGAGGTCTCCGGAAAAGCTCTTTGTAGGCGACAATGATCATGGGCCACTGAAGATAGATTCCCAGTAACTAGAAAATTAAGCAAGTTGTCTGTTATAACCACCACCTTTTGTGTTTTTAGAACGCATCCTCATCTTTCCAGAAAATTCGTCCATTTAAAGGCCAGAGTTGGCTCAGCGCCTGTGGCTCAAGCAGGTAAGGTGCCAGCCACATACACCTGAGCTTGCGGAAACAACAATGACCGCTGCAACCAAAAAATAGCCGGGCACTGTGGCGGGCGCCTGTAGTCCCAGCTACTAGGCGGGCGGAGGCAGGAGATTCGCTTGAGCCCGAGAGTCTGAGGTTGCTGTGAGTTGTGATGCCACAGCACACTACCCAGGGTGACAGCTTGAGGCTCTGTCTCAAAAAAATATAAATAAATAAATGAAGGCCAGAGTTATAAGACTAAGATGGACAACCAATGAGCACATCTTATGTTTAAATTTTACTTTTTAAATTTTAAAATAAATATAGCCCATGTTTTAGAAATTTACGAAACAAAGAAAATATCGCACGCCGCCATCCGAGCACAGCAATTTTAATCACTTTTGATGAACTGTTTTCCCAGTCTGGCTTCCTCGCCTTCGCAGCCTTGACCTCCGCGCGCCTCCGGAACCGCGGCGCTGGGGGAGGTGCTGCCGCGCGCCGGGTGCGCGGTCGCCATGGTAACCGCAGAAGCTGGGCCGGGGAGCGGTGAGTCTGGGGTCCCCGCGCCGAGGGCCGGGTGGGCCATTGAGGAGGGGTGGGAGGGGACAAACGGGCGTCTTCCGTCCAGGCTGCTTCGGCAGGGGCCGGAGGGGAGTGGGAATCAACTGCGGCGTCCTCAAGCGCTGCTTATGCCCCGAGCTTTAAGCACTGGACCTTTGTCCCGCTAGCATCCTCTCGGGTCCACAGAAGGTCCACAGGGGATTCAGGCCACCTGGGAACTCCGGTGCCCTGAAGTGACTGGGGCCGTCTCTGGGGAACCTCCTGGATCCCGCGGCTGGGCTGCCGCGCTCTCTATCCTGTTCCTCAGGCCTTCCCTTTGTTTAACCTCTGTGCCCAGGGTTCCCCCTGTGGTCCTTCACGTTTTTGTGAAGAAAAAAATTCAGTTGCCTTAAAAGGTCCTGCAGGATCTCTTCCTCTATCTGCCCTTTGTTTATACCATTCCCATTATCTGGATTGCCCTTTTCACCTCTTGAAAAGACCCCTTCTCTTTAATAATGAAGTGTCCCTTCTGGGAAGACTTTCTGGTACCTGGAGTGGAATGTACATCATCCTTTTTGCTCTCAAAGCCTCCCTTACCTTATATCCCTATCTCACTCTGTCACTGCTGATTTGCTTATGTCTTCCCCACCAGACTGTGAAGGCCTATGGGGTGGAGACCATGACCCGTGTGATTTTTTTATTATTGGTGCCTTAGCAGCCTCAGAAACATTCACATTCTGTAGTTTAAAAAAAAAGTTTATAGACTTGTCTTCCCACGCTCATTTAGTAAGGCAGAGCAGGTGGTCGTCTCATTTCAGAAAAATTGCATAATTGATTAATAAGGGAATCAAGACTAAAGCTGTGCCATTACTATACCTTCATAGCTCTAGCTTCCCTTCTCCCCTCTCCCTGCTCCTATTCTCTATGCAACTTTGGTTATATGTAGCTGGATTACAATTTTGACTCCTTTTGTGGGCAAAGAAAATGTAATTTATTTTTGCCCCTGATCTAGTTTCTTTCACGAGCATTCACTTATCATTAGGAAACAAATTGGTTTTGTTACCCCGATTGGGTAAAGCCCAACTGGTTTTTTTTTTTTTTTTTTTTTTTAGACAGAGCCTCAAGCTGTCCCCCTGGGTAGAGTGCTGTGGCATTACAGCTCACAGCAACCTCCAACTCCTGGGCTCAAGCGAGTCTCTTGCCTCCGCCTCCCAAGTAGCTGGGACCA
>CAUYTI010098506.1:0-52715 GCA_963575145.1 Galago senegalensis | reverse complement strand
TAGATAGATAAATGAATTGGTCAGTGGGTGGGTAGATGGATGGGTAAATGGGTAGACAGATGAATAAGTGGGTGGATGGATGGATGGGTGGGTGGATGGATGGATAGATGGATAGATAGATAGATAGATAGATAGATAGATAGATAGATAGATAGATAGATAGATAGACAGATAGATAAATGAATGGGTCAGTGGGTGGGTAGATGGATGGGTAAATGGGTAGACAGATGAATAAGTGGGTGGATGGATGGATGAATGGATGGATGGACAGACAAATGGATAGGTGGGTGGATAACTGGGTGAAGGGGGTGGATGGATGGGTGGACAGTGGATGGATAGACAGATGGGCTCGTGGATGAATAAGTATGAAACCCCATCCTCAAACTATAGCTCACTGAAGTACCCAGTACCTGATGCAGAAAAAAATTTCTCCCACTCACCATTGCTCAGATGGGTGAATAGGTATGGCACCCCACACTTGGAAATGGGCAACAAATCTGCATGTTTTCACTATCATGACCCAGATGGAATACTAGGCATCTTACACAAATCCTCACGGGATGGGTGGGTGAGTGGGCAGATGGATGGGTGGATGGATGGATGGATGGGTGAATGGAATACACATCTGAAATAGCCCCTTTCTTTCCTAGAAACTAAGACTGGGAACAAACATTTACTCAGGCAGAAGTGCCCACCCCTTTCAATGTCAGACACATGGACATAGAGGGTCCCAGCACATAGACTTTCCCTTCTCTCCCCATGTCCAACCGTTTCAGGACAGGCCTGAAGACACTGGAGAAGGTAGTGACTGACCAGGACCCCTGAGGCTACCTTTCCAAGCTGATGGACCCAACTCCTTCAATTGCTTCTTGTGAAGTCTCTCCTGCCTGACTGTTCCCACTGGGCCCACCCCAACCTATACCTGTCTTTTTCTCAGAGACCAGCTGTAGCATTAGGGGGTTCCGAAGAGTGCAGAGGCAGAGGTGGCAATCACCTCCCTCCTTGTAGGTTCTATGCCTTAGGTAATGTGGCCCAGAGCCCACACAGGGGTGGAGCTCCTGACCACCATGAATAGTGCTAAGCCATTTCTCCCAATCCTGGCCATGTGGTACTTGTATCTTGCACCCTAGTGCGAAATTAGTGTTTATTCCCAGTAAATTCACATTCCATGAATCCTGCCAGCATGACAAGACCATTCTGCAGGGGATAGAAACTGGCATCAAGAGTTGAATATTTAAAATGCACATTCTTCAGTTCAGCGCCTGCAGCTCAGTGATTAGGGTGTCAGCCACATGCACTGGGGCTGGTGGGTTTGAACCTGACAAACCTGACCAGCACCTACTAAACAACAATGACTACAATAACAAAAAATAGCTGGATGTTGTAGTGGGTGCCTGTAGTCCCCAGCTACTGGGAGGCTGAGGCAAGAGAATCTCTTAAACCCAAGAGTTTGAGATTGCTGTGAGCTGTGACACTACAGCACTCTACTGAGGGTGACATAGCGAGACTGTCTAAATAAATAAATATACATAGTCTTTGAAGGGGAAATTTTTCTTTTTTTTTTTTTTGAGACAGAGTCTGAAGCTGTCACCCTAGGTAGAGTGCCATGGCATCACAGCTCACAGCAACCTCAAACTCTTGGGCTTAAGCAAGTCTCTTGCCTCAGCCTCCCAACTAGCTAGAACTACACCTGCCTACCACAATGCCCAGCTATTTTTTTGGTTGTAGTCATTGTTGTTTGGTGGGCCCAGGCTAGGTTCGAACCCACCAGCTCCGGTGTATGTGGTTGGCACCCTAGCTGCTGAGTGAGATACAGGCACTGAGCCTGGGGCAGTTTTTCTTTAAGATATTCATTCTAAGGAAGCAGTGCGGAATGGAGACACAGATTTAGATGCAAGGGTGATGGGGCATGCTCATCACGGCAGGGAAACCCTCTTAAACATGAAGGAGGGTTTGCTCACACGTATTCCACCCTGTCAAAGTGCAGGATGCAACGTGGCCACGTGAAATTACACGCAGCACAGGAAGACGTGCACTGCATACTGTTAAAATGAAAACTAGATGGTGCCTTCTTTCTAAACATAAATGTGTGTGCACAGGCATAAAAAAGAGATCAGAAACGCTAACAATCATCTCTGTGAGCAGGAACCGCATGCAGGTGATCTTATCCTCTTTTTGCCTATCTGAGTTTTTCCTCTAAACGTTACTTTAAGTCCCCTGAGTTAGATTAAAAGGGAAAATTTGAAGAGATGCATGGCTTTGTGGTTCTGGGGCCAAGATGGGTCTGGGACTGGTGGGTGCCAGTCACTGGGATGGTGTCAGTCTGCCACCCACAGCCTCTGGTGATGCAGCACCCACATTTTTATGGGTGTTAGGGGGCTACCCCACCCTGACCAGAGTGGAGGAAAGGTGTGGGGCCGGGGCCAGGATACCTGTAGCCCGCATCCATCCCTACTTGACAGATGGGGAAACTGAGGCTCGAGAAAGGTACCAACGTACCCAAGATCTGACAGCTAAGCAGCACCAAAACTGGGACCCAAACTCAGGCCAGTTGGACTCCAGAGGACGTGTGATTGGATGAGAATGCCAAGTATGGCCAGGTTTCCAGTTACCTGCTCACCATTTCTCAGCTTCAACTATGTGCCAGGCCCTGAGCAGGGCATATACCCTCACTGCAGCCTCACGATGGGATACTAGGCACAGAGAGGTCATGCAACTTGCTTGAAGCCACACAGCCTATAAGTGGCAGAGCCATTCCAACCTCCATGATGGGAGAAGTCCTGAGGGAGCTGGGAAGAGAGCTGTGACCTTCTGCTCCTAAACCCTTGCTGGGGAAACTGAGGTGGTTGCTGAGAGCTTAATGAATCCCTCCCAGGCACCCTAGCCTCCCTATCACACCTACCTCAGACCTTGGGTGGGGACCAATCAAAGGTCTCCATCAGAGGTGCCCTCAGAATGATGGAGTTCCCCAGGAAGCCCAGAGAGGGGCAGTGACTCGCTCAAGGTCACACAGCACAGTAACAGTGAAGTGGGGCCCCACAGGCCTCCCCTTCCACCCAGATACAAAGGGCTAAGGTTAGAGGGTTGTCAAGGAGAAGGAAGGAGAGGGCCTGACTCTTCCAGGCAGAGATTCCTCACGTCTGGCTATCACATCATCTCATCGGCAGGGACGCCGTGGCCCCAGAGTCGCCGTCCCCGTCCTTCATGACCTCATTCTTGGCTGGGCCCCAGCACAGCGCTCGGTGCCTGGAATCAATACCTCTTGGCAGCGCCCAAGGCCTCCCCCCCACCTTCCTGCCTGCTCTCCCCCTGCAGGCGGCCCTGCCCAGCACATCGACCTACGTCCCACTTCCAGACAGTAAGTCAGGAGACCTTCAGGGAGCTCATGCTCGCCCCTGCCCAGAAGCTCATCTGCACTGAGTTTACTGCAGGCAGGAGAAAGAAGCCTCCATTCAAATCCATATGTCTCCCCACACCTCCTTGAGCCCCAGTTTCTAAGCGAGGAATGAGTCCAGCTTACAGGATGGCCAGGAGGTCTCACGGTCAAACACAGGGCCTGGCAGACAGTGAGACTTGATAAGCACCAAGCTCTCCTCCCTCCCGTCTGGATGCCTAATATAGCAAGTTCAGGACCACTGTCACAGTAAACAGCAGCCACGCAAAGGAAGCAGGGCGGTGACTTGGGAGTTCACTTGAAAGATGGAAAAGCAGAGTTCTGGAGAGAGGAATGTAAAAACAGACTTGGAATGCTGCACATGATGGCTGCGGCAGGCACATCCCCTGACCCAGGGCCCTGCTCACAGGGGGGAAAAGCATAGCCCAGAAAGGTCAGGGAGTCCAGGCCTTGAGGCCTAAGACCTGGAACGGTCTGGGACAGGGTGGTCCTTCCACTGCAGTCACCCACTCACTCAGTCCCTGGCATTGACCACATGCCCCAGTGCAAGTGCCCTGTCTACAAAGTACAACATATTTTACTAGGGCACGGTGGCTTCTGAGGGCTTGGAAGCATGTCCCTGCTGCCCAGGCCCCTCCAGCTTCTGAGCCTTGGGGAGTGGTATCTAGGGAAGGCTGAGAGAGAGGAGGCCCTGCCCCTGGCCCTAGGCCCCAGGCCCCAGGTAAGTAGCAGAAGTAAAGTGAGAGCAACAGCCCAGCCTGGGCAGGCTGGAGGGAACACTGGACTGAGTAGGGCAGGGGTGTAAGCACCCCATCAACAGGGAGGGGAGAGCACCCAGCACTGTGGGTATAGGGTGTTGGTGTTATCGAATTGTTTGAGGGGAAAAAAGCAACTAAAACATTGTTTTAGGAAATATAAAATGTCCTCACTGAATCACTTAAAACACTGAGTTTCAGATAAAACCCACCTACAGGCTGGAAGAGGCTCCTACACCCTGTAAGGGGAACTGCGGCTGGGGGGGGGGGGGGGAGTGGTATGTGGGCCTAAACAGGAAGCCTAAGTTCCCGGCTCTGTAAATGGGCACATCAGACTCAACCTGGCAGGGGAATCCTGCAAACACCTCCTGGGATCTCCAGAGCTCCTCAAGGTGGGGCTCACCATGGGCTTCCTCAGGGCTCTGGGTAGGGATAGGTCCCCAAGTGACTTCCCCATTGCCTTCCACAGCCTGGCACTCAGGTCCAGAGGGTAGCACTCAAAGGCCAGTGACACACAGCCCCAGGTGCAGCCCAGATTTGCCACAGTAGCTGTGGGTTTGAGGCAATTCCTGGTGTCTTTGCTGAAACTGTCCCTTTCTCTCCCCAATCTAGAAAGCAGGTAGGAAGGTTCAGGTGCGAAGGGGGGTCACAGGGAGAATGCAGAACGTGTTCTGGGTTAGGTGGGGGTGGGGGAGGGAAGCAAACCATTCTCACTTTTTATGCATTTATTCACAGCACGAGCCGCACCACACGCCTGACACCAGCAGTCAGGGTCAGCCTTTTAGGTTGCTCGGACTCAGCCACCCATCTATTATCTAAGTATTTTGAGATAAAAATGGTTAAAAAGCACTGCTCTAGACCAGACATCCTCAAACTACAGCCTGCAGGCCACATGCGGCCCACCAAGGACATTTATCCAGCCCACCGGGTGTTTTTGCCGCCACTGCCTGTCCTGCTTAGCAGCTAACTCATCCCAGGGCCCACAGTCCGACCTCCAATGGTCTGAGGGACAGTGAACTGGCCCCCTGTTTAAAAAGTTTGAGGACCCCCCCTGCTAGTCTCTGAGAAAGGCAAGGACACAGATTCTGAGAAGGAACATGGCTCAGTTGACACCTTGATTTGGTCCCAAGAAGGCCCATTTTGGACTTTTGGCCTCCAGAATTGTTAAAAGAATAAATACGTGTTGTTTTAAGCTGCTACATTGTGGTGATTCCATGGACAAGAGTAGCTGGGCCTATGGGTGAGTGAGATCCCCCAGCCTCAGGGAGCTCTGGGCTGACTACCACAGGACACTGCTCTAGGGCTACATTCCTCGCTCAGGTGCAGCTGTGCACACACTGGTGGCCTCATGGTGGGGTGGACATGCACAGCAGCTAGGAGGAATTCACCGCACCCCTCCTACAGGGCTGTTCCCTGACTCACCAACCTGGCCTGCAACATCCTACTCACTCCCTTCCATGACTGGTCCAGATAAACCCAAACAGACCCAGTCAGAGCACGGCATACTCCTGCCCCCAGAACTAACACAGAAGTGGCTGACCCTGTATGGAGGCCAGAACCCCTGCAGGCTCTGCTGGAAATCCTGCAAGTGAGGCCTGGAACCCCTGCAGCCACTTTGTCATCTTTGGAGAACTAAAAACCAGAGGAGGCAGAGCAGAAGACTCACCAGTGAAAGAAAATGAGGGCTGAGCTGGAGCGTAGCCGCGGGCAAGGCAGAGGGGCCAGAACGAGGAAGACTTGAAGAGAGCACAGGGGACCTGGAGCTCCATGGTGCTAGGGGAGGACAGATTGTGGGGAAACTGAGCCACCACCATCTATCTCAACTACATTCTCCCCACAGCAGCCAGAGGTACCCTGTAGAAACCTAAGTCCTGGCTCGGCGCCTGTGGCTCAAGCGGCTGAGGCGCCAGCCACATGCACCTGAGGTGGCGGGTTCGAGTCCCCAGCCCGGGCCCGCCAAGCAACAATGATGGCTGCAACCAAGAAATGGCCAGGCGTTGTGGCGGGCGCCTGTAGTCCCAGCTACTTGGGAGGCTGAGGCAGGAGATTCGCTTGAGCCCAGGAGTTGGAGGTTGCTATGAGCTGTGATGCCATGGCACTCTGCCCAGGGGGATAGCTTGAGGCTCCGTCTCAAAAAAAAAAAAGAAAGAAAACCTAAGTCCTCTGTGCAGAACCTCCTGATAGGGTCCCCTGCGTCACCCCAGGTGAAAACCAAAGTCCTTACTGTGCCTTCAAGGCCCTGCACAGTCTGGCCCAGTGGCTTCTCTGACCTCGCCCCCTTCTGTCACAGTCTGCTCCTGCCTGGCCTTGCTCTGTAGTTAACACACCAGACACAGGCTGAGCCCAGGTGGTGCCCTCTGCCTGCAACACCTCTCTCAGATGCCTGCTGTGCGTGCTCCTTCCTCTCTTGCAAGTTTCTCCCCCAAATCACCTTCCCAGTGAATCCATCATAGACCATCACCGCTAAAGCTGCAACCCCTGTCATCACCCCCACCCCATTTCCTGCCTGGGTTTGCTCCCTAATGCTTAGCACAGACCATTTATTTGCCTATTTGTTTGATTAATTGGCTCTAGCTCCCCCCGAGGGCAGGGACTTTCTCTTTTCCCAGGGCCGACAACCATATCTCACCCAGAGTAGGTGTAAAATATACACTTGAATCAGGAAGAGAAGGTCTTCAGGTGGAAGCTGAGCTCTGACCTTGATAACTGCCCCCTCCCCACCTACCCCAGTGCCTGGAGCTTGCTCTGGGGCACCCTTCGCCTCCTGAATTGCTCCCATGGAGCCAGACCTCTGGAGTCTGCACAGACAACTCTGCCATAAAAAGAGCAGGCATTCCTGGCACCTCCTCCCGCCGCCCCTGGCCCCAGGCCTCCATGCACACAGGCACATGTACCAACAGGCCGGCACAAGTGGATTCCAGGAGCTGAGGGAGCAGCCTCAGGGCCCAGAGAGGCTGCCCATTGACAGGCACCACCAGCCCCTGGGAAGGCCTCAGATCTGCTATCTGCACAGGGCCCTGCTTCCCAGCACACACACCCCAAGCACACACACTCAGAGGCATGTATGCCACGCACACACACATGTTACATTCAGATATTCTAGAATATTGGAAACTTAGAATTTTGAAATCTTATTTATTTCAGTTTGGCCCATATTCTGTTCTTAAAAGCCTGGGACAGAGCAAATTTCCAGATTTTCAGATCGCTCAAGCGCCAAAGCAGAAAGGCCCCACAAGATTTGTCTACGGTAGAGTCAGAGCTGATAGACTCCAGCACCATCCTCTCCTTCTTTCCCAGTTTTCAGCTGGGCTCCCAGAATGAAGACCCCATTGCCATCCTCTCTAAGAGAGGACATGTGATTAAGTTCTGACCAATGGGGTATAAGCAAAAGTGTCCCACACGGGCTTCCAGGAGGCTTTCTTAACAGATATCTGAACCCACACGCTGTGCCCTTCTCTCCTTCCCTCTTACCTCTGCCCCACTGCTCAGAGCTCAGATGTGATAGCTGGAACTCTAGCAGCTACACTGGACCCCAAGCTCAGACTTCCTCCTTGATTTCATGGAGCCAGAAGCTAGAGGAGGCTGGTCCCTATGCCAGAGCTGTACCACCTACCTCGAGGCTTAAATAGAAAATTTCTCTTGTTGAAGCCATTTTTTTAGAGTTTTCATTTACAGTCCAACCTTTCCATTGCTAAGATGGGCAAGTAAGGACTAAATCAGGCAGCGGCACATGCAAGGCCAGACCGTGGCTCAGGGCAGAGTCAGGGCAGAACTGAGGAAGGCATCTCCTTGACTTCTCATGAGCCCCGGGACGGGTTCCTCTGATTCCTGCTCTAATGTGTCACAAGATCCTCTTCCCCCAAGGTCAGTCTGGTCATCCCCCTGCCTTGTTCCCACCCATGTCCACAGCTGCCTCATCTACAGCTATGTTCCACCCAAAAGATCCCCAGAGGCAGCTCTGGGTGAGACATTGGGAGTTCTGGGCTCTGTGTGAGCCTGGGCAACACCTTTCCCCTGTCTAGCCTCGTGTATCTGTCATCAGCCACTTGTCTCCATGTCCCCCTTCCTTAGCTCCCCCTTCAACCCAGGATTCTGGGCTTCAGATTGGCCCTTCAATCTCAGGACTAAAGGCCCCCAAGCCCAAGCCCTGTCCCTGCCACAGCATCACGTAAGTGCTACTTGGACTTGCCACAGCAGATGTCACTTAAGTGCTCCTTGGACATCCCAGGTGATAGGGATAGCAATTCCTCCCCGGAAGTCTGGCCCAGGCTGCTGAATTCCAACAGGAAACCTGGGCCCCACATGGAGCTGTTAGCCACCAGGCCTGGGTCCCAGCCCTACCCTCTGGGCCCACCCAGGGGCAGAGAGCAAGACCCCCCAAGACTCCTCCTCTTCCAGCTCACAGGCATTTGCAGCCCTGTCACTCTGAATTCTGCGTCCTGGCAGAAGTTCAAGCAGGAGAGAGCAGGGAAGAAAACACAGACTCACTGGGGTTTGTATCTCAGTGGATGGTGAAGCCTCAAACGCTCACCAAGGCCTCTCTGAGCAGAGGAAGGGATCCCGTGCGCGTGGAGCCCAGCTGGGCACTGGGCAGAGTGCCTTACACACACTCTCTGCTCTCATTTTTATTACAGTGCCATGCTGAGTGTGCCCAAATGGTAGCCTCAGTTTACAGATAAGGAAATGGAGGTGGAGAGAAAGTGGCCAGGCCCTGGCTAAAACATTCAGACTCCATCTGGGTGTGTCCCACAGCAGGGTCTGTGCTCTTTCTTGAGCCCCACACAGTCCCCAGTGTGGGTCTAAGCACTGGCCCACCACTCACCTGTGCCCCACCCACACCCCAGTCAGGACAAGACTCCAACTTGCAGGAGAAATTACGAATAAGGCAAAAGAAAGTTGTCCTGGCCCCTGTGCATGCCTTAAGTATTTAAATTCTTTTTCATAATTATCTCAAATAGTAATTACTGCAGGAGCAGATGCGCTTATCGCAGACAAGAAACCACCTGCCTTCCCATTTTTGTCAAAAGTGGAAGCACTGACATTATTTTTGCGATTCATTTCAATAGCTGTTTTCACTGTAAATACCACCTTAACCACAAGAAAAATACCCTGGGAGACGCTGGAGGTTTCGAAGGAATTATTCCAAGAGGGCTGTAGGTGTCTCACAAGGACATGGAGAGAAAGAAACCCATCTTCCTCTCCAAGCCATGGGGAGAACACACCAGATGAGAGGTTTTCACCCCTGAGAGGGTGTTCACAGAGTGCCCCCAAGTCCCCCCTCCTCTCTGCATCCAATTCCTACCCCCACCATCACCTCCACCCACCCTCAGAAGTGGCCCACCTACCAGACACTTCATTCACCCTAAGAACACCAAAATCAAGGGACTCTCTCCCAGGCCCCATCAAAACAAGGGGAAGCTCTACGAACTTCAAAGACTAGAAGGGACCAGCTTTCTAAGAATGCAGCTTCCAGTCTCACACAGTGAGGCAGGGCAGAAGCTGGGAGATAAAAACATCCAGGTTACAGATTGAAAAGCCACCTGCCCTCGAAGGTGAGGCCTATGACAGGCCAGAGGAGCCACAGCCAGGTAACAGGAGCCCTGGATTCCAGTCCCAAGTCCAGCTTGGCCAGGAGGCCCACCCTGTCTGGGAATCAGTGCCCCCATCCATCCAATGGACAGGCAGTCTCAAAGGGACCCCCAGACTCTCCTTATTGAGTACATGGTGGGCTCCTCCCTCTCTTCACACGCTTCAGTGTTCTCTGAACCTCCAAGTCATCCATGCCATTATCTTTGCTATTAACTATTATCATGGAACATTCCCTAAGTGCCAGGTGCCCCGGTTACCTTCCAGGCATCATGCCCATGTCAGTTTCTTTGCACAAGATCTCTACACAGTGGTTCTAAAATCATCCCTGCTTTATAGGGGGGGATGAAGATTCAGAGAATGTGAGTGAGTTGTCCAAAGTAACACAGCTGATCAGCTGAGGAACATAGGACGGTGAACAGACAATGTCACTGGGCTCTCAGGAGTCCCCTGGAGATGAGGCAGACTGCTCCCATATCGCAGATGTGGGCACTTGGGCTCAGAGAGACACACCTCATAAGAAGCAACAGAGCCAGGAGCTGTTCCTGCCGACTAGGAGGCAGGAACTTGGGAAGAAAGGAGCAAGGTTGGGGGCTTAGAAGTGAGGAGGGAGGTGTCCTGTCTCCAGGACCTGGGAGCCCCCTCAACTCTCTGAGTCAGCAGTCAACCTGCCTTCAGGCCTAGCCATGTCCTCTGCTGCCCTCGTGTGGTCGCTGAGCTCCACGCAGCCTTTCCCAGCTGCGCATCTTTGGCGGCCTGGGAGCCAGTTTGACCAAGAAGGGGTATTTCTCCTGGGTGGAAAGCAAGGCGCCCTGGGGCACAGGGCTCAGCTTTGCCCTGGTCTTGCTAACACCACTCCAGACACGCTGATCGCCTTGTAAGCAGGCCAGCTCCCTCTTCCCAGCTTTTGCATACTTTATTGTTCATTTTTGTACCTGTCCCCATCTAACATCACATTATCAGTTTATTTGTTGATTGTTCCTTTATCCAATAAAATATCAGCTTCAGTGTCTGGCACACAGTAGGTACTCAGTAATGAGTTTTGAACAAATAAGTGTACGTATGAACATTCCCACCAAATAGCTATCCCAGTGTGCTCACCCCATTGCAGGGCGGCTGTGACTAGTAGATCGGGACTTCTTCACAAGCTTGCCCTCCCCAGCCCACCACCCTTCAAGGATGGCGGGGCAGCCATTGCCATCACTCTCTTCTGAGACCAAAGAGACAGCCTGGCTCGGTCCCTCCATATTCTGTAACCAAGCGAGTGAGACGGCTACCCACATTTACTGAGCACCTACTGTGTACCACGCCCCGTCAGCCCTGTGAGAGGTGTCTGTACTCCATTTCACAGATGGGGATACTGGAACTAAGAGTACTCAGCAACCTGTCCACACTGCCCAGTTGGTCTGTGTCTCCGAGGTCTTCATCTTGGCCTGACACAGATTTCACCTCTATGGTTCAACCTGCCAGAACCTCTTGTTTTTCTTTTTCTCCCAGAAAAAGAAAAGTTTGGGCCAACTGTATCCCGGACGCTCCCTGTCATCTGAAGGGTATGTGCTGCTATGTTTCTCCACTTCCTGAATTTCTACGCTTCAACTGTGAGTCTCTGAGTTTCCAAATCCATGAGTCAAACACTCGGTAATGTGTGATAATATTATCACTCAGGTGCTGTGCTGGGGGCTTCCCTGCACTGACTCATTCAGTCCTCACCTGAACCCTGTGAGGCTAGTCCTGTCATTACAGGTGAGGAAACCCAGGCACAGAGAAGTTAAGGGACTTACCTAGGGTCACAAAGCTGGAAATAGCAGAGCTGGGCTTTGACCCCAGGCTTCCTGGCTCCTCTTGGCCGCACTGTACTAAAACTTAGAAGGCAGGCGTCCTGGATTCTGGCGCTGAGATGTGAAGGCAGTAACGTTACAGGCACCTGAGAGAGTGTAATCTCCTTAATGGAATGTTCCTGGCACTTCCACCTTCTGCCCTCTGGGAAAGCTATCAGGCCGAGAGAAGTCTGGGCACCCCTGCTTTTCAGAGAAGTGGCCCTAGACGCCCTGAAGTCTCTATCTCCAGGCAGCCGCTTCCCCTCAGAGATGCTAGGGAAGGCGGCTCCCGGGAAGACCGGCGCCCCAGGATAGACGTGACACCTACCTCCAGCCCAGGTCCCGCACCAACCAGCACCAAAGGAAAGCCAGACTGAGCCTTTCCAGGGTAGTGGTGACTGGGCGTGGGCGGCCCTCGTGAGCCACTCGGGGACTTGGCTGGGACGTGGTGCCACAGGTGACGGGCGCGAACCACGCGCGTCCCTCGGCGCCGCAGCGCCCCCTGGCGGCTGGTGGTGCCCCGCGGCGGTGGCTCCGGCCTTGGGCTCCGCCGGCCCTTCCTGTGCCGGGGACGCCTGGGCTGGGCTGGGGGAACAGGGGCGCGCCCCGAGAAGAGGAAGAGGCGCCCAAGCCCCGGCTCAGAGGGGCTCAGGGACCGCCGTGGGAGGGCGAGAGGGGAAGGCAACCGGGAGGCCGGTAGCTGGTGGAAGGGCCCGGCTCCTTGGCGGGCTGAGTCTCACCACCTGCCCAGGGCGCTGGCTTCCCAGAGGCTTGGCGCCCCTGTCCCTGCCCCTGCCTCCTCCACCCCAGGCCAGGGCGACAGGTTCAACCCTCCGAGAACCGGGCGACGGGAAGAGAGCGACCACACCCCACGTCCTGTGGTCAGGGACGCTCAGGCTGCAGCTCTGGGGGTGGGGGGGAAGAACTGGGTTCGCCCGTCACCTATCTGTGCTTGACAGGCGGGTCCTCCCTTCCTGCCTCGCCGGGACCTGAGGGGGCTCCTGAGACCGAGGGATGCCTCCAACTGTAACCACTGCGGACGGCGGGATACACTGCCCATTTAGCCCACGTCCTATCCCTTAGCATGGGCGTAGGGAAGTGGCCTCCGCAATGATTTTATCTAAGCAGAACTGTGTGTAAGTCCCAGACCTAGGAACGCCGAGAAGGACAGGCAGTGGAGGTGGGGGAAACCTGCCTGAAAATAGTCGGCTGAAGATACGGCCTGGTCTCTCTGTCCCTGACCCTCCACCCATACCCTGGTACATCTGCCTCCCAAACTGGCGACTTAAACTGTAAGCTGGGAGCGGGGCAGGGTGGCCAGGATAGGGGTCCCAAGTCTTGGCCGCTGGCCACTCAACAAGCGCAGACCCCTTTCCCAAAACACAAGGGTGGGGGAGGTGTGGAGCAGACAGGCCCGGAGCTAACAAAGGGAGTGGATGCTCCCTCTGCTGGGGCCGCCTGCTTCTGTTTCCATGGCAACCCCACTTCCAGGACAAAGCAAAGGCTCAGAATTACCCACATCATGTTAGCAGCCTGCGAGAGGGAAAGCCCAGGCCTCGGGGGACAAATGGGGAAACTGAGGCCAAGAGCGGGCCAGTGACTTGCTGCCAGTCCCTGAGATGCCTGGGTCTCCCCCTTCACAGCACCCCTCACACCAGACTCTGTCTCCCAGGGACATCCCCCCCAAGTGTCATCATACAACTGAATATACGAAATAATATAAAATAATAAACATAAGTGAACATGCTTTGAAGAAATGCATGAAAGGGTAAGAAGATAGGGAATGAGAGCCAGTGGGGGCAACAAGGGCTGTCCAACAAGGAAGACCACACTGAGCAGGTGACATTTGAGAAGAGACCTAAACGTAGGGCAGGAAGAAGCTTTATGGACACCTGGGAAGAAACATGTCCCAGGTCACTGAAACAGCAAGTGCAAAGGCACTGAGGTAGGGCCATTCTGGGAGAGCTCGGAGCCAGTGAGGAGTCAGCCCCACAGTGGATGCAGCAGAGGGCAGGAAGGGACCTCAAAAAAAGGAGATGGGGTCAGGGAGGTGGGCAGGGCAGATTCTGAGGGTCTCAACAGTAAAGAATTTAAATTTCTTCTGGTGTGGTGGAAACCATGGGGGTGACTGGATTGAGAACAAACATTTATAGTAATTGGTGAGGCAGAAGAGAAAGATTTGTGACAATGAGTGGCTGTGGAACTAGGCAGAGGAATCAATGGCAGTGAAGCAGGCGACAGATGCTGGTGGGGTGGTTAGTGCCAACCTGGAAGTGGTAGGGCAAGAGAATTAGCTGGATGCCGAGGTATTCTGAGAGTTACATAGAACTCACCACTCACCAATGGTGAGGAAGGGGTGGGAGAGAGGAGTCAGGCTATCCAGGTTTGTAACTGAGCAACTGGGTGACCAAAGATGCCATCTGCTGTGCTCCCCATGATCCAACCAGGGCTTACTCCTCCCACCACCAATCCTTCCTCTGCAACTCCTGGATTCATACCAGGTTTCCCCCAAAAATAAGACACTGCCTTATATTTATTTTTTCTCAAGAAGACACACTAGGGCTTATTATCAGGGGATGTCTTACTTTTATTAAGTATAATACAACAATCTACATTTATTCAAATACAGTTAAGTCATCGTCTTCTAGAACCTGACAAAGGGAGCCGACCTTGTTGGTAGGTCTGGCGCTAGTGATGCATGAACTCCTTTCCCCTAGCCATTTGCACATGGGCAATAGGATGCCTGCAACCTCGGTTACCACACACACACCCATGCAAGTGCGAAGGGCTGGGAGAAAGGAGCTATGGCAGATAAAAGGTATTCCAGTCTTCCTTACTGCTCCACACAGATATGCTGCATAGCCACACCCATCACTAGGTCTTATTATTGGGGTAGGGCTTATATCTAACAAATGCATAGAAATCCTGCTAGGGCTTATTTTTGGGGTAGGTCTTATTTTCGGGGAAACATGGTATTTATGCCAGCAGATCCTCTAAAACCACCTCTTTCCTCACGTATTGCTCTCCTGAGCCCTGGCTCATTCCTGAAGACCCCTGATGAAAAGGGATAGTGCACAAAGGACAGGCCAGCAAAGACCTGCTGTGTTGGTGCCGACTGTGGGCATCCTGTTGTCACACAAATAAAACCAGCCGGGACCACGGATTGAAGGTACAAATACCTGCAAGAGAGGGGCTTCCCATATCCCAGGGAGAGTCTCGAGCAACCTCTGCCATGGCCTTTTATTGAAGCATCATACAACAGGTGTAGGGGCCTATGCACAAGAGATACGTGCTCTTTCCCCACGGGCGACGCCCACCCTGCTGCACCATGAATCTCCAATGTATAACACCTGCTTGCTAATGAGTGACCCAATCTTATCTCATTAATGCCTGCAGCTGCTTGAGGGCTTGTCTCCAGGCAGCAAAACATCTCCATGCTGGCTAGGAGATTGTCCTGCTCCCAGAGCCTCCCTCAAGAGCCGATGACCACTTCGACAAGCCTGGTACACAGTCTCCTACACTGTTGACTGGCGGAGGAGGGTGTCATGAGGGGGGTGCACATGCATTGTCCAAGGGGTTGAGGGCCAGGATAATGCCCATTCATGGTTGAGGAAACAGAAGCCCATGGAGGTGATGTTATGTCCCAGCCGACGTCTCTCAGTGAGACACAGTCCCCAGCAGTGTTCACTTTAGACCCAATGAGCAGTTAGACCTGTGTCTCAGAATGCCTCTGTGCCTCCTGCCTCCCCACCCCACTGGGTCCTCAGGCTCTGCCCAGCCCTCTGAGGCATGGCTCAGCACCGGGTGTTGGCCTAGGGACTAGGTCCAGGGGTGGGAACATCAAGGCATAAATCCTGACCCAGTTGACAGTGCCCCAGCGTAGGCGCAGAGGCCCTACTGTCCCCTTCCTGTCTCCACCCTTCCTGGTATGTTTCACAGGGTCAGAGTAGTTAGGGTGGGGAGGACAAGTACAGAAACCTTGGCCGCAGCCAGGCCGGACAAGCCTTGAGCTTCCGACCTGATAAATGGACAGAGAGAAGGATGGACCTGGCCCTGCACTGACCTTTAGGGCCAAGAAGAGAGAGTGAGCCACAGAGGGCTGGATCCCAGAGGGGATGGTCAGAGTCCTATGTTGAAACTACAGCCAAGCCCCCTCCAAGGACACACAGAAGAACCAGGAGCAGATGCTTTAGATACGGGGTATGCTATTCACAGACAGGCCTAGCCTGGGGCCCCCAACCCCAAACGCTGTCAACAACACTACCTAGACCTGCTCCTCCCCTCAGCTCTGACCCCAGCCTGGACAACCGGACAAATTCTGATTGCTGGAAAAGACCTGGCTTTCCTCTCAAGCAGCTCCTGCAGAGATAGGAGTGCACACATGTGTTTGTCCATTCCACAAACACCTGTTGGTGCCTACTTTGTGTTGTGCCTCATGCTAGGTGCTAGGGACTCCGGAGATGTTTATCTGCATACACCCTGAGAAGGGCTACCCTGCAGGGGGTTGTGAAGGTACAGAGCAGGGAGGTGCTACCTCTGTGCAGCGGGCAGAACTGAGCATCACAGGGTGCATAGGAGTTTACCAGGCACTCTGAGCAAAAGGTACAGATTGAGCAGAGGCACGGGGCTGTGAGGGAGTTGGAAGGGTTGGCAGCTGTGGCATCTGAAACACAGGGAGTAGATTGGGAGTGATGGACCATGAGGCTGGAGGGGCCTGGAGCCAGAATGCCAGACTATGGAACTTGAACTTGATGATGGGGGCAATAGGGAGCCATGACAGGGGAAGGATTGGAGCTGAGCACCTCATCTGCTAGCTCAGCCCCAGACATCTTCCTCTCACTTCCTGACACAACACACAAGGGCTCTAAGGCTCAAAAAGACCAGGTGTCAGGCAATGCCTGTGGCTCAAAGGAGTAGGGCACCAGCCCCATACGCCAGACGTGGCAGGTTCAAACCCAGCCCTGGCCAAAAACTGCAAAAAAAAAAACAAAACAAAACAGGTGTTCTGTCCTACATCAATCTCCAGCCCCTCATCAGCCATGACTGGATTCTCTGTTGTGGCCTGATCAAAATATTCAACTCCTCTGGGCCTCAGTTGTTCTATCTGATCACAGAAAGGAGGATGAGTGTGATGAGGCAAAAAGGCTACACATGTAGCCCACCTGTCTCCCTCAGAGGAGGCAAGGCAGACCCATACCCGGACCACTTGCCACCCTGGGAATGGCTGGGCAAGGTCTCTGCCAAGGCCTACTAGAAGGTCCAGTCTGAACTTGGGGCAGTGGGTCAGGTGTCTGATAGAATCAGAGCAGCAGAAATCAGAACACCCTCCACACACACACACAGGACAGCCCCTCCACCTCCGAAGAAGTCTACTGGGCCCCTCCATGCTTACATCCACATACCCCCAGAGCTGCAAATACAGACACAACCACTGACGTCCCACAGGCCTCCAGCATAGAGCACCCCTGGTCCCAGTGTGCTAGGGACAATCCCATGTTATACCCACTTCCCAGGCCTAAGTATCACTAATGCCCCTTTCTCACTAAGTGTCCGGAGCCACACAATAAATTATATGGGCAACCAGTGCTGCATACTGGACACTCACTGGCGTCACCTTTCCTCTCCAGAAGTTCTCAACCTGCGTAGGTGTGTGTGTTCAAACATGTGCGTTTGTGTGTGCATGTTTGTGTGTGCACGTATGGTGAATGTATGCATGTTTGTGTGCATGTGTGTCTGCAGTGCGTGTGTGCATCACACTGTGTGCATGTTTGTATGTGTGAGCATGTGCATGTGTCTATGCACGCATGTCTGCTTCTGTGTGCATGGCTGTGTGGGTATGTGTGCATGTGTGTGTGTATGTGCCAAAGAAACCTTTGGCAGTATCAGCGGGTCTGTAGGTTGTTAAACACCTATTAGATTGAAGTTATAGTTATTAAAATAGTACCAGAGGTCTGTGACACGGCACTATGTCGGCCCATTTCTTAACTCAAACACCAGGGTCTAGCAGTGGGTCTAACACCCACTGTAATTTCAAAGAACTGATGAGCAAAACCAAGTTATCTGAAATGGTAAAGCTATTGTTGCTCACTGCGTTCATAATTAACATAGTCCCAGTAGAGGTTATTGAAGAACAAAACATACCATGTTTGCGCTTCCAAGGTCATGCACCTGTCATCCCCTTCCAGCTTCCGGCAGCTGCTCTGTCTGACCCTCTACCCAGCGCTCCGCCCCGCACTAGCCACCTAGCCCCTCTGCGGTCTGCGCCTGCGCAGCTGTCCGCAGTCCCATGTGCCACCGTCAGGTGTCGCTCCGCACGCACTGTGGCTTGGAGGCACCTCTGCAAGCCAGACCTAGAATTCTGGGCTGGGCCAGCTGCACCAGTCTTGGTGCCTGCGTCCTGCGGCTTGTCTGCGCGTGGAGGACCCCCCTCTGTCCTGGGAACGGAACGACTGCCCCTGTTCCAACACTTCATACCCTGTGCCTTTGCGCAAGCTGTGCCCCTGCGGGGAACGTCTGCCTGCCCTGCTTCTCCTGGGAGAATTCTCGCTGTACCGTCAAAGCCCACTGGAGGCAAACACCTCCTCCAGGAAGCCTTCCCTGATGCCAGTGTAGGAGCCCTCTGAGTGTTCCACAGCCCCCCTGGGGCTGGCTCATCATTGCAGCGACTGCCCATCTGGCTGTGTCTATCTGTGTCCCACTTGCCATTAGATGTTGAGCTTCAGAAGGCTGGGTAGGGCAGTATGAGAAGTTTTTCTTTGTTTTTTAAATACAGTTTTTCAAGAGAAGTTTTAGATTCACAACAAAATTGAGTGGAAAATACAGAGTTACCTTACACTCCCTCCCACACACACGCACAGCCTACCCTTTTATCAACACCCCCACCAGCCGGGCACGTTTGCCAGAGTCAATGAGCCTACCCAGAGACATCACTGTCACCCAGAATCCTAATTTACTCTAGGGCCACTATTGCTATTGTACATTCTATGGGTTTGGACAAAATGACATGTATCCAACACTGTAGTATCATATAGAATAGTGTCATTGCACTAAAAATCCTCCGTGCCCTGACTGTTCATCCCTCCCTCCCCCAGCCTGTGGCAGCCATGCGTGTTTTACTGTCCCCATAGTTACACTTTTTTTCATAAAATCAATACTTGGAGTCATATGACAGGTGGCCTTTTCAGTTCGGCTTCTTTCCCTTAATAATATGCGTTTAAGGCTCTTCTATGTCTTTTCATGGATTGATGGCTCATTTGTGCTATCACTGAGTAATAACCCTTCATCTGGACGTACCAGTTTATCCACTCACCCACTGACGGATGACATGCTTGCTTCTGAATTTCGGCAGTTATGAATAAAGCTGCTATGAACATCTGCACCCAGGTTTTGTGTAGACATAGTTTTTGACTCATTTGGATAAATACCAAGGGGTGCCATTGCTGGATCATATGGTCGAAGTGTGTTTAGTTGTCATGAAGCTGTCAAACTGTCTTCCAAAGTAGCTGCACCATTTTGCATTCCCTCCAGCAGGGAAAGAGTGCCTCTTGTCCCGCCCCCTCACCACGTCACTGTTGCTGGAGTCTTAGATTTTGGCCATTCTCATAGACATATAGTGGCATCTCGTTGTTTTAATCTGTATTTCCCTATTGACATATGATGGGAATTTTTTCATCTGCTTATTTACCATCTGTATGTCATTTTTGGTGAAGTGTCTGCAGGTATTTTGCCCCCTTTTTCGACTGAGTTGTTTCCTTATTGCTGAATTTTAAGAGTTCTTTGTCTATTTTGGATAACAGTCCTTTATCAGCTATGTCTTTTGCAAATATTTTCTCCCAGTCTGTGGCTTTTCTTCTCATTCTCTTAAGCAATGCGCTCAATGCAAATCCCTGTGTGACTGTAGGCAAGTCACATGCTCTCTCTGCGCCTGAGTTCCCACCTCCAAGTTGTACTGGGATGAAAGGAGATCTCAGCCACATAGAGCACTCCCCACCCCCAAACTCAGAGCCTGAAACACAGCAGGTGCTGCTGGGTGGATGTTAGTGGAACTAGGTCATTTCAGTTCTTTTGGGGGAGGGGTGCACTTTGTCCACAATTCCATCATTAAAACACCTAGCCATAAATGGCGATCCCATCCATGGTTCAGCAGGGCAGGCCAGCCAAATGTGTTTGCCAGGAAGATTCCTCTGGGTAGAAATCCCTTGGTCCCAGCCATGGGGCAGAAGTGAGACTTTGGGACCAGGGAGATACCTGCTGTCCAAAGGAGGGTTGCCACGCTGCCAAAGTCAGAGCACCACTTAGGCCCATGTTCCCTTGAGCACCACCCGTCAGCGCGGCACCTAATTTCCTCCCAACCTGGTCCCACAGACTTCCAGCCTCTTCTCCTGTTCCACCCTTTCTTCCAGTCACTCTGGCCATGAGTGGGGCCCCTAATGCACCCTGTGGGGCCTGGCAGCTCTCCCTGCCTCTAGAAACACCTTCCCCCAGGCCCTCCTGCCCAAATAAATCTACTGCCTTGGTTAATTGCAGGCAAAGTAGCTAAATTAAGACTGTGGCCAGGAGGGGGCACCCTTGCCCCATAAGTGCACCAGAATCTTACCCGGCAGGAAGAACCCCTCCCCCAGGCTTGCAGAACAAGTAAGGAAAAGTCATAGAATCTGGACAAGACAGAACTTCAGGGGCCCCAGCCCATGCACAGGACGCTCACACTTCCTGTGATGGGGTGCTCACCACCCAGCCCATCACAGGATAGCCCTGCCTGTGAGAAGAGCTTCTCAATGGTCTGAGTCTAATTTGCAGGGCCACAAGAACAACCAAATCCAAGTTTTTATAGCAGACTTACCTTGGGAAGCCACAAGAAAGAGGAAGCTTGGGGTTCTCAGAAAAGTTTAAAACGTAAAAGTTCATGTGACATTTCCCAACATGTTTACATGTTGGTGTGAAACTTTTCTAAACACTGTGCCAGCCAAGCAATGGGCCACTTGGACCCAAAGCCCACAGGACAGGTCACTCGTCCCCAGTTCAGCTCAGACACCCCACCTGCACGTATCAGGAAGTGAAGTCATGGATGGGGGTGTGAAGCTTTTCTAGAAAACAGACATCCTGTGACCAGCAGTTCACTCTGGATTGCGTGGCCAGAGAAGTCCTCAAACAGACCCCTTCTCTGCAGTGAAGTCTGTGGAGTGGGTACCTGGGGGCAGCCTGGGTGTCACCACCTGGCGTAGGTGAGGGGCACCCCACAGGCTCTGTAGCTGGCAGCCGTACACTAGACACACATACAGTAACATCAAGAAAAGTTTTAAATGGTGTTGAGTACACAAATATTAAGAAATCAAATAGCATTTGTAACAGTGCTATTAAGGCAATTAAATATAATTTCAATGGAGCTGAAATACATTCTTCTCAGTAAAGTATCATAAGAATGGAAAAGCAAGTATCCAATGTACTCAAGACTAATATGAAACCAGTAGATGATCTAATACACACCCACAAGAGAAAACTCAATTCAATTCAAGGTGGGGGTAGGACAGAGGAAAGAGGGGATATATGGCATACTTCCTGGGTTCAGGACCCGACTACAACAGGGACTTCACCTAATAAATGCAAACCTAATTGTACCCTCATATTAATCAGAAATACAAAAAACTAAAAAGTAATTGCAAAGATATGGAATTAGCATAAATGCCTATCTACCAAGGAGTAAATAAAGAAAATGTGATGTGTGTACACCATGGAGTACTACTCAGCCATGAAAAAGGATAGCGAGCAACCTGATCTTAACTCATTAATGCAAGCGGCTGCTTGAGGGCTTGTCTCCGGGCAGCCAGACATCTCCATGCTGGCTAGGAGATGTGCAGCAACTTGTATAGAACTGGGGGTCATTATCCTAAATGACAAAATGCAGGAATGGAAAACAAAATACCACATTCTCTCACTTATAAGTAGGAGCTAAGCGATGGGTAAGCAGGGCCATACACAGTGGTGCAATGCACACTGGAGACTCAGAAGGGAGGAGGGAAGGAAGAGGGTTGAGGAAGAAAAGCTACCTGTCAGGTATAATGTACACTGTTCGGGTGACGGGTACACTAAAAGCCCAGATATCACCACTATACAACTCATCCATGCAACCCCAAACCACTTGTATCCCTAAATGTATCAGTTGTAGATCTATCGATCTATAAATCAAAATATATGTGCACAAAAGAGTACACCATGGCAAGGAGGGGAGAAGAGTGGCTATACAGTGGACAGACTTGACCAGCATGACCTCAGCCAGGCAGTCAAGGCTAATATCACCAGCACTAGGTCATATTGACAGCAAATGCCCTTGATAGGACCTGAGGAGAAGGGCACTTACCTCTATGTTCTCACTCCCAAAACCCACAATCCTGGTCTAAGCATGAGAAAAACATCAAACAGACCCCAAAAGAGAGCTTATCACAATGCACCTGCCTGGTGCTTCTCAACACAGTCAAGGTGATCAGAAACATTTGAAATAGAAACTTTTCCTATTGTATTTGGCAGAAAGCTCACCAGCGGGTCTTCAGCCTGCACTTCCTCTTAGAGGGCAGGTGCCTCTTTGCAGGCTGCCATGGGGCCTTCTTTCTCTCCCCTTTAGCCATCAGCTGCCTAGTAACAGCCCCGACCCCATCATCCCAGTGCAGCTTGGCAGTCAGGAGCCAATTCCACTGTCCTTGTCATCACTCTTCATTATCTTTCCAATGCCTGCATCATCACTCCTTGCCACAGCATTCTTTCATGAGGACATCTTCCCAGGTCACCACTGATGGCATCTCTAGCAATTACACTGTCCCCTCCATGCCGGTGAGTATCTGTGCCCCAACTACTGATGAGCTCCAATGAACTCTGGATGTGAAAGGCTCAGATGAACTGCCTTGGTTGGCAATCCTTATATGTCATGGCTGGAACAGGTAATGCCATCTGGGACTCCACAAGGGGAGGACACCAGAAATTCCATGTTTGGACCTCCCCCCCACCTTGGACTCAGCCCCATGTGTCTCTTCCCTTGGCTGGTTCTGATTTCTATCGTTTTGCTACAGTAAAATTGCAGGAATA
The DNA here is from genome assembly GCA_963575145.1 of Galago senegalensis. Classification (NCBI taxonomy): domain Eukaryota; kingdom Metazoa; phylum Chordata; class Mammalia; order Primates; family Galagidae; genus Galago; species Galago senegalensis. The sequence continues at coordinate 30,090 of CAUYTI010098506.1, read as the reverse complement.
AGCATAGCACCTTTGTGAGTTCTATGAGTCATTCTAGTGAATTGCTGCACTTGAACGTGGTTTTGGATCCTCTGAATACGAGCCAGCTGGTCTGAAGTGAGGATGGGCCTGGAAACACCCAAACTTGTGGGTGCCATATATTATAGTTACACCCAAACTGGTAATTTTCTGAACTCCTTAAAGTTGGTGTCAGAAGTGGGATTTTCTAAACCAGCCATGACTCACTGAAACATGTGGTTTGGGAAGAACAAAGGGGAAAGGGTGGTAGATGAGGAATCCTGGATTCCTGGTGGTCACACGGGCCAATGGCAGCTATGCTGCAATCAATTTTCAAAGGTAAAATTTACCAATGGAATTTAGAAATGACGGCTCTAAGTCCTAAAGAGCTGGCTCACTGACATACAAGAAAATGCAAAGCAACAAGAAAAAAGGAAAATATAAAATCCTTTGGTTATTATCATTTGTAATACCTGAAATGTAAGTAAGGGAGAGTGTTGGGGAGGATCCTGATGCCGGGCCAAGAGTCTGGGTAGTCTGACCCATGGTCATCAGCCTTGGGGCCGCTATGGCAGGTGTCGGTGTAGATTCCGATGTTGAGCAGGGAAGGTTCTGGTGGGCCCAATGTGTGGCCACTGGCCTCAGAGCCTCCTCCAAAGGGAAACAGTGTGCTGAGACAATGCATGGGAAAGGTTATCCAAAGAGAATGGACACAACAAGGGGTTAAGACCGAGAAGAAGGTCAAGAACTTATCTAAGCAAGGTGGAAATTTTTAAATAGTTATTAAGAAATATGATGAATACAGTGGACATGGATGAGGCCAAAACAAAGGTGTTGACACAGCACTCTCAGGAGTTGGGAGGACTGATGGAGACCCTTGCATCAGATATGAGGGTATTCCTGGGGATCCCTGAGCTTGTGTCTGGTTCCCCCCACATTAAAGGACCCTAAACAAATATGCTTCATCCACCTTGGTTTGGAGGGTATCAAAAAGCAGGAAGCCCTAAAATGACAAAGAGAAATCTGGCCTTGAATAGCCCAAGTCAGTGGTCTCACAATCTCATCTACAGCAGGCCTGAGAGACCAGGTCCCTTGGCCCAAGCCCTAGTTGAGACCCAGAGCCGTATACCCAGGAGTGGGTAAAATGGCCAGACGGGGGGAGGGGCTTCTGGGACTTCTTTTATGGGAGCTGATGTACCATGATTCCAGAACCCCTTGGTCACGGCCCAATGGGGGATCTACTCAGATCAGAGAATTTGAAAATGCAACAGCTGATGGAATGAAGGCAAACGTTTAAATGGAAATTGGAATGTTTGGATGAACTCTTTGTGCAGTGGCTACACCCTTTATCTGAGTATGTTATGCAAATGGATAGTGTGTCTGGAAAACGCTTTTCTCACCTAGTTTTGCAAAACAGAAGGCAGGAAAATCTGCCCTTTGGGCAAAACTGATTAAATACCAGCATCTGATCAGTTTATTTATACATACACATCACACATCTAGGAATATCGGTAGCTCCTATCCACAGAACTGTTCAAAAGATGCCCTGGAGTCCTTATGCACACTGTGCTTTATGGCAAGATCCCATTAGTGACCCCCCCCAGAAGTGACCACTGAGATTTGGGACCAGAAAGTTTCCATCTGAGGGACAGCTATTGGACTTTGATTGACAGCAACCTTATGTCTGAAGGCCATAACCTGAAATACACAGGATGTTTTGAGCATTGTCCAGAAGAATTTCATAATGAGATGGAAACGGTTTGTGCAGAAACGTGCTAGAGGCATGCAAAGAGCCACGGGGTACACACCAGAGCAGGTGTTCCCCCACAGCCACCTTGGGAACCACTAGGTGGTGCTTTATGAGTGCTCTGATTGGCCAAGAAGGAGTTGCTTGATTTATGGTGCCAGCCCCAGAAGGTCCTGCAGACAGGAGTGCCTGTGTTTCCTGAGAGCACTGGGACACACCACATCAGTTCCAACCTCTGGGAGACAAACGGCCACACCAACAGGATGCAATCAATCCACACAAGGAGGGTGTGTGCTGGACACTGAGGCCTCCAGGTCAGCGCTATTCTGTGTACACTGACACATGTCCATGCCAGGAGAGCAGGGCGCCCTGAGGACAGCCCCTCCTGGATTCTGCCCTATGCCTCATTGCCCTTGGATGGTTTTAACTTGTATCCTTTTGCTACATAAAACCGTGACTGTATACAGTGCTTTCCTGAGTCATTCAGGTGAATTAACAAACCTGATGATGGTCCTAAGGGCCCGAGATTTGTAGCCACCTGATCAGATGTGAGGCTGCTCCTGGGGAATCCCTGAGCTTGTGTCTGGCACCCAAAGTGAGGGTGGTCTTGTGGAGGTTATTCCCTCAAACTGTGGTTTGTGACAGTTCTTGCAAGCATGGAATTCTAGAATCACTGAACCTTAGAGATTCTAAGGTCAGACGGAAAATTCTTTCCTGAGACCCTTCATAGAGGTGTGCTGGGTGCCAGGCCAATATTGCTCAGTTAGCATTACAGCCCACGTGGTAAGTCTTGCTGGGTCCCTGCTCACAGGTTAGACAAATGAGGCCCAGGATGGTCAAGTCGTTTGCCCAAGGACCTGGAGCGAGTGACCCATGGGCTGAGAGAACCTGGGACAGGGTAGGAGGAGTGACTGCTGCCATCCTGGTGCCCCCCATCCTGTCATTTGCTGGTGCCCCCTAAAGTGCCTATCCTCTCAAATGGGGTCCACTGCATCCTGGCCCCTGCCTGCTAGTGACAGCACAATCAAGTTACTAGATCTGGCTTTTCCGAAAACCAGAGATAGCTGGGCCTGCGACAAGAAATCATGGCTTCTGCCACACCCTCTTGAGGACAGAGGCCAGAAAGGAGCAGGTGGGGAGGCAAGGCCCCAAGACTGTGAGCCCTCCACTGCAGGCTTCCTTACATCAACTGGCTTCCAGTAGGTCAACGTTGCTCTTCAAAAGCTTTAATTAGTCTCCACATCTCAAAATTGGAGGATTCTACATCAAGATGTAGTTGGGGGACTTGTTTTGAAGAATGAAAACAGCAGGCCATCCCAGGCCACACAACCAGAGGGGGAAGTTTCTGGAGCTGGGCATGCCCTTCCAGCAACCCCCAGGCCCACTCCCCATAACTGCCTCTCACACATCACCAGCCAGAGCTGGTGTGCCCATGTCCACGTGTGTGTATGTGCATGCGTGTGTACACACACAGACAACACTCACTGTGGCCTGTAGAACACTGTGAAGACTTAGATATTGCCTATTCCACATCATTTTTTAAGTGCTCACCGCCACCCACTACATTTAGTTCAAGACCCACAAGTCATGGACTGCTTGCAGAAAGGAACCCACTGGCTCAGACGGCGCCCGGGGCAGCAGCATGCATCCTCCCAGGTCCTCAGAGCTGGGTCCAGACGCAGCGCGGGCCCTGGCCACGGGCTGCAAGCATGTCCCTTCCCTGCCTCAGTTTCCCCTGTTCTCATACTCTACTCCCTTGAGCAGCCTAAAAGCTCCAGAAACTTACAGTGAGCTCTCTGGAAAAGCTAAACCCCACCCCCCCATCCTTATGTTCCTGCTAAAGTCCACTGCCTGTCCTGACGTCTTTAGGTCTAAGTGGTAGGTCCCAGTGCTGGAGCTCCAGATGCCTTCCAAGTGACAAGCCAGCCGCTGAGGTCTCGGTGCAGGGATAGTGTAGGGGGCGGGAGGTAGGAACAGCAGACACAGAAGAAAGGATCCCAAAGTCAGCCTCTGTTTACCCCCAAGGGGAGCTCCAGGCTTGGGGGCTCATCATTTGAGTAAAACATCAAGGAAGGGTTCGATTAATGCCCAACAAGCACACCAGGAACCTGGCAACTTGGGAACACTCAGATGCCATTGTCAAACTCAAAACACTTTTCAAAAAATACAGGGACCCAGGGGCATTTTACTTTTTTTTTACTTTATAGCCCTTTCGTACTAGTTGATTTTATTTTTTACAATGTACATGTACTACTTTCATAATTAAACAAAAAACTTAAACATGGTTTTAAAGAATGAATCACAGTGGAACACGACGTGAAACGTCAGCTTTGGTGGCAGGTCATCCAGGTGATGCCAAAGGCCCCAACGTGGTCGCTGCGCTTGGGGTCTGAGACCATGTCCAGGCTGTGGCCGTCCCCCACCAGGCACCACAGCCCTTAGCTGGCCTCCGGCTCCCACTCAGTGCTGTGAGGACTCACCTCCTGCTGCCGGGCACCCTCCTACAGGGCACAGGAGAGGCCCAGAGCCCCGGAAGAATCAAGTCAGCAAAATTAAGTTAATTTACAAAGCTTAGTAAGCACCACCAGGGTAATGACCCGGCCCCACCCATAGGCGTGAGCAGGGGCTTGGCGGCAGCTGCAGGGCAGCCCTGACACCTCACAGTGCAAAGGTGGTGAAGAAAATGTGCATCTTGGCCAGGAAGGTGGTGACAGAGCCCTGCCGCCAGAGCTTCATCTCCACATCCAGGGCAAAGTCCCGCGGCTCCAGCACCGACCGCTGCAGGTAGACCACACCCGTGTAGGCGTTGAGCCGGCGCGTGCCAAAGTAGCCCTCCTCGTTGCCCTTGACGATGGTCAGGGAAATGGTGTCCCCCGCAAAGGCTGGTGCTGGGCCGATGCGGAAGATGTGCGCAGGCACCAGGAGGCCCGTCTGGAAGCTGAGCTGGTAGTGCGTGATGCGCGCCGGCGAGTTCTGGCACTCCACAAAGTCCTGACACGCGGTACGCTCGCACTTCCTGCGGGGCGCAGGGGCTGGGTCATCCTGGGCTCTCCAACCCACCCCAGACACGGTGCTGTTGGTGGCTGGCTCTACCCTCCCTAGCCTGGTACCCTTAGGGAATCACCTAGCCTCTGGGCCTATTGCCTCACCTGTGAGATCATGTGACTGACACCTGCCTGGTGTCACTGAGAGGATGAGGGAGGTTACATATGCGGCACTTAGTAGAGGCCTGGCTAGGTTTACCAGCAGTTCTTACTCATCCCTACACTCCTCCCTTCCTCCCCTTTCCCCTTCCTTCCTCCAGTGTACTCGGGGGTTCCGCCTGTTTGCAGCCACTATGGCTAATTCCCTCCCACTGTGCTGGACTGTGTGGCCAGTGGCAGAAGCAATGGTCTGTTGGTTACAAGCTTAACTGAGGTTAAGGGACTGTTGCTCACTCATCTGGGGACCTAGAGAAGCTGGGTGATGGCACATCACAGCAGCCTTGTGCAGAAGTCAGAGCCACGTGGGCAGGTGGCAGCCTCGGGAGACCCTGAGCCAGAACCACCTGGCCCTGCTGCTCCCTGGTTCCCACCCTCAGAAACCTTGCGAAATAAACATTTCTTTCATCAGGGTGCTAAATGTTGGAATACTTTGTTACGCAGCACTAATCTGTGTGTGAGACAGTAGAAGGAGGGGTACTTCCTGTGAGTCTCCTTCCCTTCCTTCTCCAGACTGAACTTTCTGCAAGGAGCTTTTATTGGCTTTCAATCAGTGCGACCCCAGAGCAGCAGCCAGGGACTGTGAGGAAGGGGACCTGGTCTAGACAGGGGCACCCATCACTTGCCCTCTCCCCTGGGTGGCACAGCGTTGGTGCAAGGTCTCTGGGTCCGTGGCCAGGGTGGGGACACTCACGTGTTGGAGACACGGACGTAGTTGGGAGGACACTCAAAGCGCAGGCAGCGGAAACTACCCTGGATGTTATGACAGGTCTCAGACTCAGAACAGTTGTGGGTTCCCAGTGCACACTCGTCCAGGTCTGGGGGAACACAGGAAAGGTGATTGAAGGGGTCCCCCACAGCTGAGGACCCCCCGCAGGGGTCCCACACCCAGCCTGAGCCACCCCAGCAGGCACTAGAGGCCTGGGCCTCAGAGCAGCCTGACCTGATTGTGAGAACACAGCCCTCAGGACACTGAGCCACACATGCCCCATCTTTCCCGCTCTGTAACCAGAAGCTGGGCCCTTGCTTTAAAAATGTAAGTCATCTTCTGTCCTCTGATGACTTCACATGCTCCCAGAATAAAAACCCAAGTCCCCCCACCAGCACCAAGCCCACAGTGCAGGGCCTCCAGGGCCCTTCCCCTTCCATACTGGCTCTAAGCCACCCCTACAGGCTGCCTCTTAGGCTACCCCAGGGCCTTTGCACATGCTGTTGCTATGGCTGGAGCACTACCCCACATCTTCTAACAGTGGCTTCTTCTCATCCTGTGAGCCTCAGTTTCGAGTCACCTCCAGGACAGCTCCTCTGACCACCCTATACTACCCTCCATCCCATGCTGTTTTCTCATCCATATACCGCTTGTCTCACTCTGAGATATACCCAGACTATTTTATACAACTGTCCTGTTTCCCCATCCCTTCCTCAGCCTGGGCTCCAGGAGGACAGAGGTGTTTCTTTCTCACCTCCATGGTGCGCGCACCTCACAGAAACACATTCTGTTGTGCGAGGCCCAGCTGGTGAGTTCTGGAGAAGCTTTGAGGATCTGCTGCTCAGCCCAGAGAGGGCAGCCACAGGAGACCTGGGGGCTGTCCCCAGGGTAGGAAGCAAGGGGGTTTCCAGGGGAAGCCTTAGAGGGTTTCAGTTTTTGTTTTCCAATCCTCCACACTGTGCTCAGGGATTGTGCCTCACTTGATCCTCACCCCAGCCATGTGCTCAGACAGAGGAGGGAACTGAGGCTCAGAGAAGTGTACAGCCTCACTCAAGGTCACACAGCAGTTGGTGGGACAGCAAGTCAGGTTTGCCTGAGTCTGGCAGCCAGTCATGATGCCAAGTTGACTCCTAACAACAACATAATAGTATAATGATCCTAACAGCCAGCCTGCGTCCAGAGTCTCCCCGCTGACGTCCTTACAATGCTTGAAATGCTCTGCACTCCTCCCAACCCCACAAGGCAGGTCCCAGTGTTGCCTGGAATCCACAGAAGTGCTCAGGGTCAATGGTGGTGACAGCAGGGTCAGGGCTCAACAATCCAGGCCTGTTCTGGGCTCCGGGCCACTGGCCACCAGGCTCTCCTGCAGAGATCAGCTCACCTTTGTTCACCTCTCCAGTGCCCACTTCTTCCTCTGTAAAGTGGGCAATGACCCCAACCCCAGTGTCCCAGGGTGGTCTAGAGGCAGATGGGGAAAACATGGCAAGTGGCTGAGAGGGTGGGGCACAGGCTGGGTACATCCTACTGATTGTGCAGTAATTGGATCCACATGAAGAGGACCTCCTGCTCCTCAGCCCACACCCTGGGCCACCCACTCTGCTGACCCTGGAGCTTGAGCTTGGGTGGGCAGGAATGGGGTGGGCACTGATGGAGATGCCTGGAAGGGCAGGGCAGGGGAGGGTCAGCAACTGTGCAGGGCTTCCCTAGGACACCAGGGGCTTCACCCATCAGGGTTGCCAGGCTCCCAATGCCCTTGGCCTTGCAGCTGACCCAGGAGCTGCACTAGGGCCTGTGTCCAGGGCTGGCATTGCAGCCTCATCAGAGACAGCAAGGGTCAGCCACAATTTAGGTGGGCATAAAAATACAAAAGCAGCAAGGATGCAGAATGCAGTCACTTCCAGGGGGTTCTGAGGGCCCCTGAGAAGGCAGAAGCTCAGGACAAGTCAGGAGCGAGACCAGGTCTTGCTAAAAGCCAGTGTGCCGTACGGAGAGAACATGAGAAGGGCTTATCCTGGAAGAGCCGGCTTCAGCATGGTGAGTCCTCACTAATATTTCACAGAGGCAGTGTGTGTGCAGGACACATGAATTTATATACAGAAAAAACTAGAAGGAAATGCATGCAAATATGAACAGTAGTTGCCTCTCAGTTCAGTCACATGGTCAAGTGCTCAGTGACCACCTACTATGTGCTGGGTCCTGCTCCTGGAGCTGGTGACCAGGACAGACATGGCCCTAGTCCCCTAGAACATACATTCTAGGAGAGGCAGCTGACTCTAAACTCCTTCACATTTTTCTGTCCCCTTTTTTTTATTATTATTGGAGAGTAGCAAGAGGCATGTGGTGATATTGGCCAGCATATTCTTTCTCCCCACAGCCAGCCTCTCGTCCTGTGTGAGCTCAGAGACCTCAGTATTTGGCCTGAATCAGAAAAGGACAACAGGGCACAACGAGGACAACCTCTTGGCATTACGGTCAGCAGCTGCAGATGCAGGTACATGGAGTGACTTGGGAAGGGGAGGACACCAAGAGAGCCCCTGTGCCCTTGTCCACTCCATGACAGTCGGAAGACTCTTCCAGAAGGAGAGTCTGGAGAGGAAGAAAGGGCATCAGATGAGGGGAGCTCCAGCTCACCCTAATCTCCTGGGTGGGGGCTAGGGACACCGCAGGGCCAAGAGAGAGGGGGGGGTCCATGCCTCACCAGGGCACAGGCCATGGAAGACAGAGAGGCAGCCGCTCCAGGAAGAGGATGCAGAGAGAGCAACTGGGGGTGAGTCTGAGCAGGAGAGAGGCACCAGAGGTCAGTACACCCACGGCAGGCACGTGCTGGCCCTGGGGAGCCTGTTCTGCTGGCCATCACAGGCCCATGTGGATGTCCAGGTGTCCACAAGATCCTCCCCCAAAAGCTTAAGAAGGAGGGACCAGGGAAAGATCATCCTAAATGTGGAGAGTTTCCATCCTCTGAAGTGTCTGCAAGAGCCAATGTCATTGCCCTTATCTGACAGGGCCTTCCTAGAAATGGCCACACTTGTGGTCTGCCACCAGGTGGCGCAGCGCCTTGGTGTCACACATGAATTCAAGAAGCATAAAGCTATAATTCCTGCCCAGCTGAGCATATAGCAAGTAAAATCCTTCCCTTTCACAGAGTCCCCACCCATTCTTTTTTTAAATTAAAGAGCAGAGGGCTTTGCAGCCATGAAGACCCCCGCCAGCGTCTGTGACCTTAACAGGCCTCCCTGTCACTGATTTATAGGGTCTTGTTGAGGCCCTTTTCACTTAATTTGTGGCTATGTTTTACATTCACCTACAGTAAGGGCTTCTTTTGCAACTGAGTACACACACAAGGAGTAGAGGAGGCACAACACACACTGACTCGTCCTGGGCTGGGCCACAGCACCTACCCTACCCAGCATTCTGCTCTGAATTAATGAAAACAAGACAATACACACAGCTGGCTAGGTGGCTAACATGACCTCAGCACCCATTCACAGGTAGAAACCACTAGGCTGCAGCATGCTAGCGTAACTCCGTACGGTCTGGGCACTCTGACCCGGGGGTGGGGTGGGTAGGTGGGTCAGGAATAACAGGACCTGCCTTTATAGACCAAGAAGATGCCCAAGCTTGGGCCAGGGCCCTAGTCAAACCCCAAAGACGGCCAGCACTCAGATTCACCATCTGGGGAGGACGTGACTCCTATAGCCAGGAGAAGGGTGGGGGGCGCTAAGCTCTGCAGCACTGAGGACTGATTCTCCCAGGGGAAGTCAGTGTCCCACCTGCATCCTTCCCCCCACCCAGCCTTGCCCTGGTGACTTGCCAGGCCCAGAATTTTATGGTTGATGGCATTCAACTTAGAATCATGACTCTCTAGCTTAGAAGGAACCTTAAACATCACAGAACCTGGTCCCTATCCAGAGACATTACAAATTTTCAATTACAAATTTTCCAGGTGACTACCCAGCCCAGGCTTGTCTGCTCCCAGGGGCAGGGAGCCCCTCCCCACTGTGCAGCCCTTCCTGGCTCTGCATAGCCCTCACCAGGAGAATGCCCTCTGCACCAGGGCTGGGAAAAACCTCCCTCTATCCACCTCCCCTACTCCTAAGGGTCCCACTCCACCCTCTGGCCCACAGACCTGCCTGTTTCCCCATCCTCACGTAGAAGTACAGACTTGAGAGCAGTGACTGGGACCTCGATGCTGCCCTTCTCCAGTATCCTGACTGGATAGGTCTCCTGCCTCCTTAGAACCACCCCGCGGTATCCCTTACCCACTCACTCCCAGGGCAGGGTCCAGAGCTGAGCCCAAGCCTGGACCAAGCAGCAACAAAACTGTCACTGTCATCCTCTTCATTCCAGGCATAGGCCTCAGTTACCATTTATGTACTTGGTGTTGAAGGTCCAAGAACACGCCAGCCATGTGCCTGCTCAGAGCCTGCCCAAGGCCTGGCAGAGCAAGGGCCCCCTGCTTACCCTTGCAGGACCTCCCATTGGCCATCATGGTATAGCCCTGCTCTGGGCATGCACACTGGTAGCTCCCTGGCACGTTGACACAGCGGAAGGTACAGAGGATCCCAGCGCCCTGAGCACACTCATCAATGTCTGTCAGAGAGAGGTTTAGCCCCCGGTAAGCCCCGTGCAGCACAGGGCCCAGCCACCAACCAGTCTGTCCCTGTCATAGCCACAGAGTTTAAGGCCCATACCTTGGGAGGACAGAGGGCCCAGAGAGTGGAAGAGAGTTATCCAAGGCCACAAAGCAGAACAGGCCTCCCACTCCAATGCCCACTTCCTGCGGCTGCTCTATAACAACTACACAGTGCTAATCAGTGCCAACTGGGCCTGGGCACGCCAATGTGTGATATTTAACTGAATCCCTCACTCCCCTGAGGTCAGAACCATCACTCCATTTGACAGAGAAGGAGGTCAAAGTGGGAGGCAAGTTCTGCCCAAGGTCCCATAGCCAGGAAATTGTAGGGCTGGGACTCAAACTCAGAGCTGATGCTAAAACTTATGTGTGTCCCTGGCACAATGGAAGGGCACCTCTCTGGAAGGTACCTGTGCAGGTGTGCCCATCCTCAGCCAGCTGGTAGCCCTGGCGGCAGTAGCACTGGTAGGAGCCGTAGATGTTGGCACACTCCTGGCTGCAGCGCTGGGTCTCACACTCGTTCACATCTGTAGGGACACCAGCCACCAGTCATAGAAGGATGCTCCCAGCCCATGAATGATGGGACAAGGTTTGCCTCAATACAGCCAGGCCAGGCCATGCTCTCTTGTAGGCCAGGGGAGTGGGAAGGGACGCATGGCCTTCCCTGGAGTCCAGGCAGACTCACCTCACCAGGAGGAATGAGGCTCTAGGCTGGGAGGGGCTGGGAAAGACAGCACCAGGGATGTGGGGCCAAACCCCTCAGGCCTGGGCTGGGCCCCGCCTCCTCACTGAGCAGTCTGGTGGCCTCACTCCACACACGTCCCCACAGGACCTAGCTCATCAACACCACAAACATGCTGGGGACCAGCATGACAGGCCCCCCATCAGCCATGGATGCTTCCAAGGTTAGTGACACATAGAGGGGCCTCTGATGCCCTCCGTGGCCCAAGTCTGCACACAGGCTTGTTTAACTCAGTGGATTCTTCAAAAGTTTAAATCCATCATCAATGTGTAAAAACCAGCAGATTTTACATAAACATCAAGATTTCTGGCTTCTGGAGACTCAGGAAGGTCAGGCTACCTTGGACCTGTGTGCATGGTGGCACTTTCCGTGGCTCCTGGGTTCTCTGGGTTGCCTTCTATACCCTGCCTGAGATCCAGGTCACTGTGACCATGACCAGGGCAGACCCTGGGTAGCCTGAGGGGCAGAGAGCTAGGCTGCCTGTGAAAACCCCACTTGGGGTACAGACAACAGAGACACCCAATCCCTCCAGTCCAAAGGAGCCAGGCCCTAGGCCTTCAGTGGGGTGGGAGAATTTGAGGCTAGAAACAGCAGGACCAGTGGAGGCCAGGAGTATTTGGCCAGAAGGGGGCAGAGGGAAGGGGCTGGCAGGGAGGGCGTGGTTGAAGGTGGAGGGTGGAGGAAGACCAGCATGGCTCTCAGTTTTCCATGGCAATCTATCCATGGTAGGTGCTAGGCTGTGTTGGGTCAGAGGTCAGGTCAGGGTCAGAGGTCAGAGCCAGTATACCTTCACAGTGCTTGCCGTCGGCAGCCAGCACGAAGCCGGAGGCGCAGGAGCAGCGGTAGGAGCCGAGCGTGTTTTCGCATGTTTGCTGGCACAGGCGGCCTGGTGAGACCCAGCACTCGTTCACATCTGTGGGTGGGGGGAATGGCGGGCAGAGGGTAGGTGTCCCGGAAGCCAGTTCCTGGCACCCTCAGGTAGTACCCAAGACCACAGAGGGTGCTGAGTGGGAGAGGGTCACAGAGAAAAGATGGAGAGGCCTGGACTGGGAAGGGAAGAGCAAGGAGACTGGATGGCAGAGAGCGAGGACAAAGGACAGACAGACAGACACCCTAAGAGGCAAAGGAGGAACTATCAGACACCAAGACCAAGAAAAGCAAAGAGGGAGCAGAGCCACACAGGGACAAGACAGCAGGGACACAGCATGCAGGTAGGAGCTGGCGGGAAGGAGGAATGCAGGGGGAGGCGGCCAGCTGCAAGGCTGGGGGGGGGGGCACTGTTCAGGCAGTGGGATACAGGGAGTGGGTCGTGGCGTATGGGGATGCAGAGGGGCACAGAGGGCACAGGCCCCGCCCATTGCTCCTGAGATGTCCCAGCCCCGGCACACTTACCGATACAGGAGCGGCCAAAGGCATCCCGCTGGAAGCCAGCTTTGCAGTCACAGCGGTAGGACCCAGGGAGGTTGTGGCACACCTGGCCCTCACCACAGCGGTGCACGCCTGTCTCACACTCATTCACATCTGCAGGGGTGGGGGACGAGCAAGGTACCCTGAGGCCTGGGCCCTCCCTCCACATGGGCCTCCTACAAGTGGGGAGCTTGGACAGGCTGAGGTTGGCTGGTGGGCAGAGGCACCTGGACTTACCCACACACTTAGCTCCGTCCTCACTGACATGGTAGCCACGGCCGCAGATCAGGGGGTTCCTCTGACATGTGTAAGAGCCCACGGTGTTGATGCAACTGAAGCCCGGCTGGCACGGCTGGGACAGTGACGTGCACTCATTGATGTCTGCAGAAGCAGGTGCGGGTGATGGGAGGCCCCAGGCCCCAGCACCTGAGCCTGGGGACACACTGGGACGTGTCCACTCCTGGCTCTAGCCCTTCCCTGGTCAGGGCTGCAGGGCAAGGCTGTCCCACCCCTGGCAGCCAGGTGCAGTGGGGACATCAGGCCAGGTTCTGGGACAACTACAAATGCAAAAGTGGCCACCCTGCCCAGACTTCAGGGGCCACCACCCTGCCCCATCTGTTTCCCTCACACACTGAACCCAGCCCCACTGGCCCTTGGGGAATGGGCCCACCGCAGGGCCCCTGGATACCTTCAGGGCTGGCTTGCCTGCTTCCTCAGGTCCCTGCCCAATGTCATCTCCTCAGGGAGGTCCTCTCAGACCAGCTGAGGTGGAGGAGTCTTTCCTTTTTCACCTCCTGCTTATTTTATTGTTTATCAGAGCACCTGCGAATAGCTGCCACTTTGATAAACATGTTTGCCTTTTCCGTCTCTCCCCATCTGAAAGGCCCTGTTACGCACTGCAGGAACCAGCATCAAGAACCCTGAGTCACTGAGGAGCTCAGTGAAGTGGGCAGACCCCTCCCCACCTTGCCCTGACCCTGGTGGGAAGGGGTGGTCCCAGGTCAGACGCCGGAGACTGCAAGGTGCTGAGGGGCCTCTACATCCTATGACACTGGTGGGAACACAGGGTAACGAGCTAGTAGAAGGGGCATCTCAGGGTGGGCTCCACTCCCAGACTGGCCAGGGGCACCCCAAAAGTCTTGAGAAAGCCTTCTGACAAAGTCAAGGCCACCCTCCGCACAGCAGTCTTCTCCCTGCATAGTGGTGCTGCCCACCCCAGCACTGGTCCCACCTGTCTGCGTTGCCATGCTCCCTGCCATCGACGGTGGAGCATGGCCTTGGTTACCCCCACTCAGATGCAATCTGTCCAGGGGCCTCTGGTGCCCTGCCCCTGGGAGGGACGGGGTCAGGAACCCCTGGGCAGGTGGGGCCTCTTGGCTTTCTAAACAGGCCAATAGCCTTTTTCAAAGGGACCGATAAGGAGTGAGGAGAATGAGGAATCTCAGGCCCACTTGAAGATAACAGCTAGTGTGGCATCTGTCAAACTGCAGCTCTCAACCCATGAGCAAAGCATGGAATTATTCAAGAAGGCCTCATCAGCACTCTGGAAACCCCAGCAAGCATCACATGCAGTATGTACTATTTCTGAAGTTTGTGCTCCGGGTGCCTCTGGGTGTGTATGGATGTGCCAGGTCATGACACAAAACACAGCTCTTACGGTTGCCTGGTAAGAAAGAACTAATACACATTCACCCAGTCTAACCCCACAGATGTGTAAACTGAGGCCACCGGAGAAATAATTCAGCCAAGGTCAGACATCTCAGAGTAGTAAGTGCAGCTGCCATTCTGCAGGTGCCTCCTGGGGTGGGACACTTGCTACCCCCACTCTCAGGCAAGGGCAGTGCCTACCTGAGTGACACAGCAGCACGCCAGGCCGCTAAAGCTCTCCGAGCCCCCTCATGACACCTCCCTCGAGCCCCAGGCCAGGCACAACCTCACAGCCCCGCTCACCCACGCAGTTGCCTTCAGGGTCCTGCAGGAAGCCCTTCATGCAGCGCTGCCGGGCCTGGCAGTAGAAGGATCCCTTGATGTTCTGGCAGGAGAAGCCTGCCTGGCAGTTGTGTGTGCCCATTGCACACTCGTCCACATCTGCCACACAGACACCAGGTGTCAGGGCCCAGTGGGTGGGAAAGCCCCGGACCCTCAACCGCCTGCAGCCCTGCCCACACCTCCCTGACCTCCGACCACCATGACCTTGATGGTCACAACAGTCTGCATCCCAGAAAAGGATGGAGCTGCGTCCCTGACTCAGCCCATATCCCAGTCGGAACCGTGGCAAAACCACATTTCCTTGGTCTCGAGCACTGAGATATACTTATCTACTTAATCCTCATATCAGCCCTAGGAAGTAGAAGCTGTGTCTAGTCCCATCTTGCCAAGGAAGAAACTGAGGCACAGACAAGGCCCCACAGCTAGGGAGTGTTGGGCTGGGACCAGAACCCAGGTGGTCTGGCCCACACTGTCCACAGGCAGACAGAAATGGGGCTGACACTTAAATGCCTCCTGTGAGGTCATGCGTGGACACCTTCAGGGAGGTTGCAATGGGGGCCGACAGGCTCCACCCTCTGAGACCTTTCTGTCTCTGGAATATGCTAGGATCTCTTCCTTCTCAGTACCAATGGGCCTCTGCACTTAATGTTCCCTCAGCCTGGGATACTTCCCAGGAGCTTCTCATCACTCAGGTCTCAACTCTGACCTCACCTCCTCCAGGGGCCTCCTTGGGCCCCCACCCACAGAAGCACCCAACCCGTGGCCCCTCCATCATCTCCCTGGGTGCATGTGTGGACCCATCTCCCCCACGCACGAGATCAGAGAAGGGGCATGACATCCATCCTGGATCCCTGGTACCCAGATCCCTGCCAGGACATAAAAGCAGCCCAGGAAATATTTGCTGAAAAAGTTAAATAAAAATTCTCCCTCTTCTTAGGCCAGAATAATCCAGTGAAAAGGACAGAATGATCCTTCCATGATGCTCCACCCCAAGGCATAAACAGGGAAACTGATGCTATAGCAAGGGGGATGACTGGCACCCAGGCACCAGCAAGCGATTGCAAAGCTGGAATAGACCCTGGTCTCCCTCCACCCAGCCTCAGAGAACCCATGTTCTGTCCCAAACACCATCTGTAGGGTCTTGCCACCTGCAGGAAGCCTAAGTGAGGGGAGTTTGCCAGAACGGAGATGGCTGTTGGCAAACCAGGGATGGGGAGGGGCAGGCCTAGGGTGGGGCTGGGACAGGGGTGGGGCCAGGGTAGAAGGGGTGGGGCTTCCAGCTTCCCCCTCTCACCTTCACACAGGCCATCCTTAAGGACGTAGCCAGGCTCACAGGTGAGTGCCTTGTAGCACTGGAAGGAGCCCAGTGTGTTCACGCAGTGCTCGCCCCGGCTGCATGTATGCAGGTCCGTCACACACTCATTGATGTCTGCCAGGAAAGAGGCCATCAGAGCCTTTGAGGTGCTCCCAGGATAGTGGCTGAGAGCAGACTTCAGACACCAGCAGGGAGGGGGCACTGCCCCTGCCCTCAAGGTGCTCCCCACCTAGAGATGGGACTGATGTCCCCTTATCCACACATCCCTTCATTCAACAAAGATTTATGGAGCACCCACTATGTGCCAAGCACTGTTCTTGGCACTAGGGATATCTCTGTGAATAAGACAGATAGGAATCCTACCCCTGTGGAACAGACACTCAGGGGAGACACAACAGACAGACACATAAACAAACATAAAAGGAGGTGGTCATGACTGCCATGGATGAAAAAGGAGGGCCGTGTGCAGCAGTGTGTGTGCCATTTTAAAGCAGAGGGGCAGGGATGGATTCTCAGAGAATAGGACATTAGAGCAAGAATGAAATGGTGACAGAATGAGCCACACAGATAGTCCAGGCAGTGGGGACAGGGATGCAAGGGCCCTGATAAGGCAGCCGGCCAGGCGGCAGGTGTGGCTGCAAGAACAAAAAGGAGGGGAGGGTTATCAGGAAGGACACTGGGAGCCAAAAAGGATCCCAGGCAGAGGAGGGACTGATCTGACTTACTTTGACCAGGGTACCCTGGCTGGGGGTGGGGTGACGGTCCAGGCAGGAAATCTGGTGGCACGGGCCACCATCCACAGAGGTGGGGAGGAGCAGCCAGATTCTGAAAGTATTGTGAAGGTAGAACCCACAAGATCCATTGATGGATGAGACGGAGGTGAGAGAGAAAGAGGATCCAGGGCTATGAGCTTGAAGCTGGACAGGTGCCAGTGCCAGCACCTGGGACAAGGCGGTGGGGAGGTGCAGGGAGCCCTCCTGGCCATGTGAGTTTAAGAGCCAAGAGGACTTCTGGGTGTGGGACACAACTACAAGAGAGAGTCTATCTAACAAAGTCAAATATTATGACCCGATTGTTTACACCCTCATATTAACCTGAAATTTAAATTTAAAAAAAAGAAAGAGTCAAGAGACAACATGCCTCTGAGTTCACACAGGGGGTCCAAGTAGAGATAGTAATTGGTAGTGGTCAGGTGGCTGGGGGCACCACGGGGAGAGGGCACATGGAGACCCATTTGCTGGAGGCTCCAGGAATAAGCAGCAAAAGAGAAAGGGGAGAGGAGCATGGTGGCTGGAGGAGAACCTCGGACACCACTCACCCCAAACCACCAGGGCGAGGGCTGGGAAGGCTGGAGGAATGTGCCAGGTCCTGGCCCCTGGTGCTCCCTCTGGCAAGGGACACACTTCCTTCTGCATATTCATTCACTGGACCTATGTTAACTAGCACCTAATCTGTGCCAGGCTCCTGCAGTCAAGTGGCTCTGCAGCCCTAGTCCTGGTCCTCGAGGACAGGACAGGCAGGTAGGAGGGGAAATTCGGGGCAGAGAATGTCCACTCTGCTCCTACACCGTAAGATTTGCTTCTCAGGGGTGGTGACATTTCAGTTAAGCCTCCAAGGACAACTAGGGTGTCAGGCAGAGAGGCATGGGGACAAGGGCACAGGGAAAGAACCAAATGACACACAGGCAGACAGAACTGGACCTGGGGGGTGGTGGGCTGGGAAGGAAGGAAGGGGAGAGTTCTGGGCCAGCAGCTCCCAAGGAAGACTTGGCTGAGCAAGGTAAAGACTTCTGATCCCAGGAGCCCAGAAACACGCAGCGTACAGAGCCTCCCACATCCTGGAGGAATCTCGGCAATAAATGTAGCCGCCAGCACTAACTGAGGCTCACCAGGGCAGCTTTTCGGACATTGTCCTGCCCCATTTCACAGATGAGGAAGTAGGTCTCCCAGAATTGATGTGACTGAACCAGTCAAACAGATGACACCTGGCAGCAGCAAAAATGGAAGCCAGAGCACAGGCCCAGAGCTGTGCCCTTTTCTATGCCGTCTAAGCCCTCTGCAGGATGGGCCTCAGAGCCAGGGCACCCCCCTTCACCCCTGTCTTCCTGCTACCCAGCCTGCCTAGAGCACTTTTTTCTGGGCCTAAGGTAGTTCTCAAAGTGCAGGGCCCAAAAGACAAACAGTAACACATGGGGGAATCCCTGGCAGAGGCCACAGCCAATACTGTCCCACTCCACTTGGTGCAGAGGCCTCCAGGGACCGGAGCTCACTATCTCTGCAGGTGCCTCAGCTTAACACATGGTGGAATCAAAATACCGACATCAAGGGGCAGCAAGCTCATCACAGGAACTAACTCGTTTCATCTCCCCGGTGCCCCTTGGAGGAGGGTGCTATTATTTTCACTTACTGATGAGGAAATGCAAACTCAGAGTTTACCTGCCTGGTTTAATATCTTTTGACTAAAAAATAAAAATGCCAGGAGCTGAACACAGGCACACTCTTCATCCCAGCACAAGTCTCACCTGTCTGGGTTAGAAACATGCCCAGAGCAAACAGCTGCACCAGCAGAGGTCTGTAGGTGCTGATAGATGACAAGATGAACAGGTGAGCCAGCAGAGAGGGAGGATGAACAGGAGGCCAGATGAGTGTGTACAAGGGTGGATGCAGAGGGAGAGGGGGCAGGAGGGGGAATGTGAGCTCATAAACTTTGCTAAATGGAAAACATCCTTGCTCTTTTACTCCTAGAACCTGTTTACCAGCTGCCTAAGAAGCCCCTTTAGCTCCAGACAGCCAGGGGAGACCACACACTCAGGAGAGGTGAGAGGGAGGGAGCCCTGGTATCCCTGGCGGGATCTGCCTTCTGGTACACACAGACCCACCCCGGACAGGAGGAGCCGCCCAGCCCCTGGCAAGCAGGCCCAGGAAGGCACATGTTGTGCCCGCAGCTGGAGGCCTGGGGCAAACATGTCTGCAGTGGCCACTCAGCCCAGCACCATGGGTCCATCTGCCCAGCAGTGAAGAGGGAGGAAAGGGGCACATCTATGCTGGACGTGGTCCCCAAGCACAGAAAGACAGACAGGTCCCTCGTCACGTGCCCTGGACACACTCTGCACTGTTCCTGCCTCCACATTTTGGTCTAAGCTGGTGCTCCCACCCCAAGGGCCCTTCCTGATTTCCAAGTCTTGTCTATCCTTGGAGACCAGTGCAATTCTACCTTCTCCAGAAAGCACCTCCACGTGCCACCAGCTGGAAGACCTCACTCTCTGCCTGTGTCTTTCTCTGTTGCAGCATTTACCAGGGTTGGCTGGGAGTCCTGGCTACTCTGAGTCCATCTCTAACTGGGACCTTGAAATGGACGAAGCCAGGGACTCAAGTCTCCTCCGTGAAACATGTGAACACATCTAGTCCACCCTCCTAGCTGCCCGCTGGGCACTCCCAAAGACCTAGCCCCTGACCCACACAAGCACTGAGACAGGAACGAAGAGGTATTCCCAAGCACTGGCCCCAGCTGGGCTGAGTGTGAGCCCTCACCTAGTCTTCCAACCCTGCAGTTACAGGGCAGAAACAGAGGCTCAGAGAGGAAAGCTCCAGAGCTCAGGGTCACACAACAGTTTACACAACAACCTGGTGGCAAGGCGGAGTCTGCCAGATCCCAGCATCTGTCCACTCATCTCTGGAGGTGACTCTGGTCTCATCTAAGGACAATCTAAGCAGCTGACTTGATAAGCTCTGTCTGTTCACAGGTCACATAACCCTCAAAGGAGGATCAACAGCCTCCCCATTACAGATGAGGAAACCATGGCTTGGAGAAGACAAGTCACTCATCCCAGGGTGTAGAGCTTCCAGGGGTCCTGCTCAGAGCCCAGGCCTCCTGCCTCCACACCCCACACACTACCCTGCTGCCAGCACATCTGACCTCCTTTTCCTGTGGCCCAGGTGGGGTCAGTGACCCACCAAGGCACACATTCAGAGTTTCCTGACTCACAAACACGTCCCCAGGGAATGCAGCTCCCCAGTGGAGCCGGCAGACAAGTGGGACAGGACACAAGGACGGGAGGGCATGACAGGAGCATGGGTGCCGGCTGTGCTGAGAGCTCACATGCAAAGGGCAGGCCCTTTAGCATGTGGCTGCAGTGTGGCGGGCGAGGCGTGGGGCAGAGCAGACGGCCGTGGCAGTGGGCGGCAGGCAGGGCTCCGGCTTACCCACACACTTCCTGTGCGCGTTGAGGATAAAGCCCTCGGCACAGACCACTGTGTGGTTGACACAGTAGAAGGATCCCAGGGTGTTCACACAGAACTGTCGCCGGCTACAATCGTGAGCGCCCAGCAGGCACTCGTCTTGGTCTAGTGGCAGCCGCGGAAGGAAAAACAGAAGGGCCATTAGGGGGGCACGTGACCTGCCACAGAGCATCCCTGAGGGAGAAGCTGAGATCCGAGACAGGCAGGGGCCTGCCCAGGGCCTCCCAGCCTTTCTGTGGCCCTGCTGGGCCTTGGGCCCAAGGCTGAGTGTGTAGCGCTGGGACCCACTGCCCAGGAGGACAGGTGGTGAGGCGAGACTCAGAGGGCGCTGGGCCTGCTCACAGTGGGGCAGCAGGGCAGGGCCAGAGGCTGTCTCCCACACACTCTACATACCCCACGTCGACAGGCAGCCAAGGGGATCACATCACCAAAAGGGGTTCAAACTCAAGCACGTAGGGAGGCAGGCAGCAACAGAACCGGGAAAGAGCCATGGGGGGCTCTAAGGGCACTGGAGGGCCTGTCCTCTGTCCAAAGAGGGTCAGTGGCATGGGCCCCGCATAGGCAGATTTTACAAGTTTTAAGAGAAACCCAAAATCTAGAAATGCTTCAAAAATTCTTTAGCTTGTCATGGCTGGTAATTCACTTGATTAAAAACAGCAGAGCCATGCAGGACTCCTCCACAGGTCAGGCTGCCCCTCAGAATGCCTGTGGCCAACCTCTGGCCTGGGCCCACAGCTCTCACTGCTAGGGCCCCCAGGGGAGGACAGACAATGGGAGAGGTGCAGACATGGGCCAGGCTGTATGGCTGGCAGAGACAGAGAGACCTCACAGGGCTGGGCCTGAAGGAGTCCTGACCCAAGAGAGATGCGTTCCTCTCGTCTTCAGGACCCCAGGATATGGGAGTCGGGGGAAAACACAGAGGACACAGCGCTGCCTGGACCTGAGCCCTGTTCCCAACACCTGAGAGATTGGCCTGCTGCCCACCACCACGCTATGCATGGGCAAGTCTGCTGTCCCCTCCGGGCTTGTGAGATGGCATGTGTTCACATCCAAACAGTCTCAGATGGCACTGGACGTGGGACTTCAGCTTCTGGGAGGATGAGGGTATTTTCCTAGACAGACCTCACTCTGCTACCCTTAGATCTCGTCTCCTGAAATTATACTTGAACTGATGCATTTGCTAGGCTCTTTGCATGCTCCCGACCTCCAGACATGAGAAAGTGGGTTCTCAAGACTTCTCAGTTTGGTTCTTCAGACATGATTCCCTATGGGAACCAATCCCCTGGGTGGGGGGTCTAATGCCCCATTCTATAGTGGAAAGGTCCCAACCTGCAGAGGCCCCACTGAGACAAGGCTTGGCTGAGGCAGGGCTCCCAGGATGAAAGGGATGTGCTTTGTGTGCCTTCTTGGGCCCTGCACGAGTAGTAGAAGCAGCTAATTGTTACCAATATCCATTCCCCCTGCTTGGTATTCATAACAGACCCAGCCAAGGGTTCCTATGCTCCAGCCTCCCTCCACTGCCCACTGGGCACACTTCTGGGTGTGCCCTTAAAACAACTGGGCACTGCTTCCTGCTTTCCCTTTGTCCACTCAAGGCTGGGACGTGAACATGATAGAAACAAAGCAGCTTCTGCCACACAGGCCAGGGCAAGCCTCAAGGACAAGGTAAGTCCAGACATGGTCCATGGACAAGCAGCACACTTGCATCACCCTGACCTCATTAGCTATGAATTCTCAGGCCCCACCCCAGGCCCACTGAATCAGGAGTTCTGGGGATTTGGTAAAACTCCCTACAGGTCTCCAGGGGGTTCAGAGGCACACTCAAGTTTGAGAACCACTGCTCTAGGAAATGTGAGAGCAACAAGATGGAAGGAGCCTGGGATCCTGGGCCTTTTGCAATAGCACTGTGGCCCACCCTGGAGCACACGTGCACATGGTGATGTGACACAGAGTAACTGTTTAAGCTGCTGTATTGGGGGTCTTCATCACAGCAGCCAAATCTGCTCCCTCATGAACTCAGCAAGTTCTAGGTCATAGCTAGCCCCACCTGGGGGCCCTCATCACAGGCCAGCTCAGATTTGCACAGGTAGGAGGGCAGCCCTGAAATACTCACCTTCACAGGACACGCCATCCGCCATGATGGCATAGCCAGGAAAGCAGGAGCACATGGCTGAGCCCCCAACAATGCTGCACACCTGTTTGCAGGGCCCGTTGTCTGGAGGGAATCACATGGAAGTTAGAGGCCACCTGGCTGTGGTGTTGGCCCACAGCAGCTCGTCTGCCCAGCTCTGACCTACGGGTCAGACACTCAGGAGGTGGCAGACTGGGAAACAAGGAAGCCCATTCCTGGGCCTTTTCACACGTTCACCTGGTCAGACAGTTCCAACACCAGCTGGTGTCAGGGATGACCTTCCAGGTCTGCCTGCACCACCACTCAGGTCGAACCCATCCCTCAAGCACAGTGATGACAGTGAGAATGACACGGAGGAAAGGAGACAGAGAAGGAGGAAGAGAAAGAAGGCACAGAGGCAGGAAGAAGAAAGAGAGGAGGGGGGCGGCACCTGTGGCTCAAAGGGGTAGGGCCCTGACCCCATATGCTGGAGGTGGTGGGTTCAACCCCAGCCCCGGCCAAAACTGCAAAAAAAAAGAAAAGAAAGAAAGAGAGGAAAGGATAAGGGGAGGAGATTGGGGAAAAGAATTTCCTAGGCATTGCTGAATGGAGCCTGCACAGCCATTCAGCAGGCAAAGATTTCATTTTCTCAATTTTATAGGAATGGAGACAAAAAGCAGTTAACTGGCTCGCTTAGGGTCACACATAGCCCCCTCAATCTCACCTCTTCAGCTACCGTCTCAGCTCCTCACCCAACCTCAGACAGGGAAGCCCCACCAACCCCCAGTGCAGAAAGCACCCTGGGAGCAGGAGCTATCTTGCACACTCCCTGCACCACAGGGCTCACCACCCCCAAGCAGCTTGGACCCACCCTGGCCTGAGGCCCTATTCAGGGACACCACACCCTCTGCTTACCTTTACAGGTGTTGGGCTGCGGCAGTGGCAGAGGGATGATGTTGGGGGACACTTGGGCAAATTCTGACCTCAGTGCAGGCTTCTGTGTGGCCTCTGGCCGTGCAGAGTCACTGTCTGTCATAGGCAGAGCAGGCAAAAGGAGGGTATCTCATGCTTCAAACAGGCCTCAGTTTGAGGGCACATGTCCTTCCCAGACTTGGGCATGACGCCAGGCACTAACATTTAATCCCCTACCCTAGTTAAGGAGAGAGGAAACTGAGGCTGGGGATACAGATAAACCTTGGGCAAGATCGACCTCAGCTCCTCAGGGCAGAGAGAGGTGAAGGAAAGGAGGCAGAGAAGAAGAGTGGGGAAGGAGGAGGAGAGTGTCTAGACTGAAAAGAAATCAATCCCCCAGCAGCTGTCTGGGAGAAAGCCCTGGTGGGCCACCACTAGCCCAGCACTGGGGACACAGCTGAGGTTTGGCAAGAGCCTCTGTGGCCTGAGCTCAAATCTGGGGCAGGCCACTGGGGCCCAGTCACTGCAAATAGAGCTAGGGGAGGGAAACCTGTCTACTCAGCCTTACAAGATGGACCCAAACCCTAACCCTAACCCCTAACCCCTAACCCTAACCCTAACCTCTGGCTCCTGCAGGTTCTGACGTGTAGAGCAGCAGGCAGTGAAAGGGCCCCATGGTACCCACTCCTAGAATGCCACACTCCATGGGTAAGATCAGCTGTGCCCACAGCCCTGCCCTTGCCATCAGGGCCCTCACCTGGGCGGCAGGTGCGGCCATCGTCCTGCAGTGAAAAGCCAGGAAAGCAGGCACAGTGGTAAGAGCCCACAGTGTTGACGCAGAGATGCTGGCACAGCTCCCCCGGGAGGAGCAGACACTCATCCTGGTCATCCCCAGGCAGGCTGTTGGGCAGCTCGGTCTCCGTGCCCAGCGACAGGGCCTCTCGGGCTGCCACATCCGCCTCTGAAACTAGGGCAGGGGTTAGTGTTCAAGATAGCCAAGACCATGGGCTTCAGGAAACCAGTACAGCGCCTCATCATCAGGACTTCTGTGTGCCCAGCAGATGAAAGATAAATGGACAGACAGGTGGAAAGATACATGATGGGTGAGTACAGGATGAATGGATGGATAGGTGGGTGGAATGATGGACAGGTGGATGGCTAAATGGATGGATAGATAGATGGAGAGATGGACAAACAGGCAGATGGATAGATGGATGAATGGAGAGATGGGTGGATAGATGAGTGGGTGGATGAATGAATGGATAGGCAAGTGGACGGGTGGACAGGCAGATGGCTAGATGGATGGATGAATGGATGGACAGATGGGTGGATTAAGGAGTAGGTGAGTGGACATATGGGTGGATGGATGGATAGGCAGATGAGAGGATGGATGGACAGACAAAGAGATAAAAGGATATTCTGACAAATTTCTAGATGGACGGGCAGAGGAATGGATGGATGGAAGGATGAACAGACTTCTGGTTTTAAGAGTGACCCCACCGGAACCAGGTCTAAGCATTCCTCACTGAGTCCCCTGCAATAGAACAGGGGCAGAGGCACAGAGAAACTCTTCCTAAAGTGTTAAACTGGATCTCAGACCCCTGACCTCAGTGATATTAGGGAGGACCTTCCCTAGCCACAAAAAGGGCCCCAAGTCTGGGTTCCATCAGATCAGGTCTGAACACTGGCCCAGGCCTTCCCTGGCTGGGTCATCTGGGACAGTGTTAGGTCTCCCTGGGCCTCCCGAATCTGGGGGGAAGCCGCCTCTCAGGGCTGCAGTGGGCAGCAGGGGAGAGTGGGAAGGAAGCCTCCTGGAGCTGAGCAGCCATGAGAAAGGCATATAGCAGGACTTTCAGGGGGGGCCACAGCCCCTCCAAGCTCCATGCCAGCCCAGGGCCTCCACCCTTCCCATCAAACCCAGGCAGCTGAGCCCCCCGAGAGAGCAGTTGCATGAAGTCACGTCTGAGGAACGTGTTTCATATGGAGGGTGTTTATATTAAGCTACAGCCTGATCAGCCCTGGCTGGCGCCTGCGGGTGAGGCAGCAATAGCCAGCAGTTTGGGCCTGCAGAGAAAGCACTGCAGGGGGGCAGTAGATGGGCCTGGCCCAGGGCCCCCTAGCACTGCAGGCTGGGCAGCACCTCCAGGATGCAGACTCAGCTCACTCTCATCAGTGCGCTCCTCACAGGAGGAAGGAACACGCACCTCTGGCTCTGGGCCCTGTGAGGCCCAGGTGAGGGCTTACTGCCCACCTGCACCCTTCCCAGACACCCACCCTGAAGACAGACTTCCTCCTAAACTCTGCCTTGAACCAGACTCTTCTGGGTTCTACTCTGGCCTTCATACCACTGCTCACCTGCCCCCTGAGAGCCAACCTCCCTACACCAGACGCAGCCCCTGCACCACAACAGGCTAGTGGGGCTGGTTGGGCCAGATGCCCTGGCCTGGTCCAACCTTCACACTCACTCCTGCCTTGCCCTGACCTCCCATCTGTACCCCACAGGTGTGAGCTCCTCCCCAGTAGCCTGTGCTCAGGGAGGGCATCTTAATCCCCATGCAGAGACTCCTGCCATCTGGCATTCTAGTGACAGAGATCTGGGTTGATTTGAGCCAAGGGTGAAGAAGCCCAAAGCAGAAATGGGAGTCATCAGAGCACTGGCATCCAGTCCTGGCTGTGCCAAAGACCCGGTATGGGCCTAGGGCAGGGTTCTGCCCTCTCTGAGCCTCAGCTTCCTCCCCTGACCTACTAAAACATGGAAATGGCAATGGTGGGGGCCGTTCTGGGTGTTTTGTCAGGTGCTGCCATAAGCCCTTGACAAGCATCACATCATTCATTCTTGCACTGAACAAGGTGAGGAGTATGACCCAACGTTTGAAAGATACAACAAAGAAGGCTCCAAGAAGGCCTGCGACTTGCCCTAGAGAAACAGAGGAGCTGGGCTTCCAACCAGGTCTGCCTCACTCCAGAGGCCAAGAGTCTAACCCTGATACCAGGAGTGCTTCTGTGGCCTTAACTGCCATTCCATGAGGGGCCCGGGACACACACTGAAGGGCCCAGATGGTCCACAGAGGACAGACAAAAACGGGGCTAGTGGTTCTGGAATCCTCCTGGACATCTTTCCCCAGCCAGTCAAGGGTGAATGTGTGGACACCCACAAAGGAGGCCTGCCCGGGCTTCACTGCACCAGCCCAGGGCTGCCAAGGCATCTGCACAGAGGTCACCTGTGGCTGACTGGGCACAGACATGGCCCTGACCAGGGGGCAGGCACCAGACATGGCAGCTGGAAGAGGGGCCAAAGTACAAAGCAAGGATAGGAAGGAGACACCAGGGACAGTGAGGGCTGGAAGCTCCAGGGTGTGGCTAAGCTGATTCAGGCTCCAGGGTCTGCACTGGCACCAGAGGCTCAGTGGGCTTCCAGCTCCCATGAACACTGCCCAGGGCTGCTCAGGGACACGCTCTGAACAGGGGCAAAGGAGGTCACAGCCTGGTCGGCCCTCAAAGGGCTCAGGTTATTGTGGTGAATGGGTCACCAAGTGAACCCAGCATTCATCCAATTATTGATCCATTTGTTAGTGAATCTTCTGGACTGGGCACTTAGGAGACAGAAAAAAAAAAAGCAGTTCTACCTATAGGAGCCACCAAGCAAGTGGAGGAAATGCACATGAATGCCATGTCTGTGTGCGGTTACACTGCACACGGGAAACAAGAATGGTGCAGGTGACAGGGATGGAGGGTAGATGGACAGAGGGAGGGTGAGTGAGTGAGTGAACAAGTGAGAGGTTTCTGGCTGGGCTTGTGAGTGAGTTCACTAGCAGATGGACAAAAGATGGATGGATTAATATACAAATAGGTGAGTGGACAAGTGGGTAGGTGGGTGGGTGGATGGATAAATGGATGGAAGGATGAGCAATGTGTGGATGGTGGGCAGGTAGATGAACGGATGGATAAAGAATGGGATAGGGGGCTCGGCGCCTATAGCTCAACCGGCTAAGGCGCCAGCCACATACACCTAAGGTGGCGGGTTCGAATCCCCAGCCTGGACCCGCCAAAACAACAATGACGGCTGCAACCAAAAAATAGCCGGGCGTTGTGGCAGGCGCCTGTGGTCCCAGCTACTTGGGAGGCGGAGGCAAGAGACTCGCTGGAGCCCAGGAGTTGGAGGTTGCTGTGAGCTGTAATGCCACGGCACTCTACCCATGGGGACAGCTTGAGGCTCTGTCTCAAAAAAAAAAAAAAAAAAGAACAAGGGGGGATTTATGAAGTAAAGGTGAAATCATAGATATGGGTTTGCTTGTAGCCACTGATCAAGTCTTGGTTGATAAAGAAGGATCTCTTGTGTGATATCAACAAAATGTGTACACATGAGAAGCTGGCACATAGATGGCCTCATCCCCTGACTCCCAGTGTCCTGCAAAGTCATCTCCAAGCCCCTAGACCATCCTTTTCCCCAGAGGAATGCAGCATTCTCTGGATGGGCATAGCTCTCCATGCTTGCTCCCATCTCTCTTTGCTCTTGGCTAGGACCCTTCCTCTTGGCTCAAAATTAGGCTGTTTTAGGATAACCCCTTGTTTTATAGGGCCCCTGTTTGGTGTCACAACCCAATCTGGACAGGATAGGCACCCTACTCATCCCAGCCCCAAATTAATGACTGGCCCAAATCTAATGAATGGCTCATCTCCGGTGTCTCAGCTAACCCCCGATATGCACTTCTGTGAGGCACTGCACCTCCCTCTATAGATAATTCCACACGAGGCCATTGATGAGTAGGGGTCTTAATTAAATAGAAATGAGATACCTGCTACTGCAGCCCACCTTGTGAAGAATACAGCAAGCAGAAGAATTTGGAGGGAATACGACACTGGTTGGAATAATTCCAGGGAGGAGTCACCAGCACTCTCTGGCATTCTTTACCCACAACAGCCTTGCTTACTTTCCTCCCATATTGACATTTCCAGTTTCCACCTCACCTCCAATAACCAGGGACTCTTGTGCAGAATTGGGCTTAATGTGTCCTGTTCATTCCCTAAGCATCAAAAGGGATAATTGGGAGGTAATTGCATTACTGCACAGTTTGTAGCTAACCTTCTATTTTGGCTCTTAACGTGTGCATCTTTGCTCCTGGAGTACATTAAGGGTAATTATAGGCAATTCCCTGCCAAATCCAGAAAAGGGGTTTGCAGTGAGTAATGGGAGCCCACCAGGAAGGAAAAGTTAATGGAGCTGAGCTTGAAGCAGGTCCAAGAAGGTAAATGAATTAAGGTCAACATGACATGAACTTTGGCTAAGCAGATCTAGAAAAATTATAGTCAGATTGAAGAGTTACTGCCTCATCACAAGGCCCAGAGAAATTGTCATGTAGTCTTTTATTCAACCAAAATGCTGAGTTCCTTCTCTCTGCTGAGCTTTGAGTTGGGGGCAGGCTATATTGAAAAGGTTCTCTGGTGCATGCTTGGCATGGACTGACATTTGTCAAGATCCCTACATGAAAGAATCTCCAAGAGAGAGCCTTTGGGTTCCAGATGAGTTTTAACCATCTGCAGCATTTAAAGAAATAAAACTTTGTGTTCTCCGCTGTGGGTATTTAGGGAAAGTCAGTTATTGTCTGTGATTATTCACAACAGCCCCTGGAAAAACGAACATTTATGTGGGATACTATTTCCCTTCACCTCAAAAGCAAAATAACCAAAAGCAAACTTGAAGATAGAAGCTAAACTGCAGTGCAGTGGGCTTGCCTTCCCCAATCCCAGCTTGATCTTAATTAGCATAGAATCTTGGGTCAAGTTGCTCATCTGCTCTGTGCCTGTTTCCTCAATTGTGTAGAGAGTGAGCTGTAACAGGCCACTTCTGTCACCTGTCTGATGAGTCCATATTTTGGCCTTCTTCCTGCTTAGTATCAGGTCAAAATATCTTTAAAGTGTACTGTCCTGATACAAATATTGTTGGAAATGATTGAATATTTTCAAAACAGTGTCTTACTCTTCTGTCTGCATGGGGCTGTTCAAATAAAAGCATCTGGCCAGAGGTGAACAAAGAACGAGTATTTCTCTGTTGGCTAACGAGATTCATGTCTATTGCTTTCCACTGCCCATCGTGGGCCCCCCAAGCGAGTTTTTCTCTTCACCCTCCTCCCCCAGGAGAAAGAGTTGGTGAGTTGGGTGGAGGTCTTAGCGCTGAATTTCATTGACTGTGTGGTTTTCTTTTATAGAAACAGCCCTGGTAGCTGTTCAAAGGTTCCAGACGATATTGACGAGGATTAATGATCCTGTAAATAGGTGTTTAAAATAAATAAAAAGATGAAAACAGGGATTAGGGAGAAACTACAGTGGGTTAATAAATGAGATGTTCCACTGCAAGTTCCTACAAGATTATTTGAGCAATTAGTGGGAAACATTTTGTCACAAACAAAATAAATCTGCAATCAGAAAATAATTTGCAATCAGCTTTGCAAGTAAAATCGCGTGCTTTGCCTGTCAGTTGAAGGCATTTTGAGAATTAAGTGATCAAGTCAAGAGTGATGCTTTCAGAAGGTAAATGGTTAGAACCGATTATCCTGGTAATTAGTCAAGTGTGAAGTGTCAACCAGGGAGGCATTTCCCAGAAAACGTTTCCCTTGAAGAAGCTGTCCAACTGCGCTGAGCGGAGAAATACCTTGGTGTGGGAGGCTGATGGTCCTTTCCCCGAATCCAGCAAATACACTCCTGTAAAATGCTTGGCAGGCCACCAAAGCGGCCGTCACCCTCACAATGAGTGCAACCCCCTGCCACGACACGTGGGGCACTCTGTGGATAAGCAACTATTTCTAAGGAACGTGCTCATTGTATGCACTAAGATTTATTTGAAGACCAAAACCAGTGTTGAGAGTGGTTTCGGCAGGTGATTAGTCATTCAAGCAATTAGAGGCCCACCCTGGACACACCATCAGTGGGCAAGTTATCAATATTTGGCCGAATTTTTTTTTTTTTTTGAGACAGAGCCTCAAGCTGTCCCCCTGGGTAGAGTGCCATGGCATTACAGCTCACAGCAACCTCCAACTCCCGGGCTCAAGCGAGTCTCTTGCCTCCGCCTCCCAAGTATCTGGGACCACAGGCGC
>CAUYTI010098502.1:0-26775 GCA_963575145.1 Galago senegalensis | reverse complement strand
AGCTCACAGCAACCTCCAACTCCTGGGCTTAAGCAAGTCTCCTGCCTCCACCTCCCAAGTAGCTGGGACCACAGGCACCTGCCACAGCGCCTGGCTATTTTTTGGTTGCAGCCATCATTGTTGTTTGACGGGCCCAGGCTGGATTCAAACCTGCCACCTTAGGTGTATGTGGCTGGTGCCTTAGCCACTTGAGCCACTGGCGCCGAGCCCAAAATTTCTACCCTTAGTATTTCTTCTTAGAAAAAAAACCCTCTATTGATAAAAACAGCACATGCCCTTTGTGGACTGGGAAGTGAAGGAAAAGAAGGAGGACTATTGGTTATACTCTCCTGGTGCGGCTGTGATGCTTCAGTTTACGACTTCAGATCTGTGATCCATACCTATTCCTCTTCATGTAAGTGAAATGCACAACCGCATGTTAAACCGCCTGTTTCACTTTTACAGCAACCAACCCCTCAGGCCAATGGCTCTTTACAGAACCTGAAGCTTATGGATCCAGACCCCTTGCAGTTGCAAACAAAACCACCTGTTTGCCTCAGCCCACCTTCTAAAAGCTCAGAGGGGGGAAGAGTTCCAGACAAACCAGTAGTTACCCCTGTCAAACTCCTCTAACCTCATGATTTTCATAGACTTCACGTTTACTGAGACACAGTTCTCCCATTGGCTCTTGATGACATCCCCGGAGGAAGAGCAGATAGTGGGGAGAAAGGTTTAATTCCTCTCTAATCCGCAGCTCTGTATCTGACCATCAGGCAATGAATGTCAACGGTTGGAAAAGTAAAGTAAGCAATCGAGTAAGGGAGGGAGAAAATGACCATCGTGCAGCCAGAGTAGGAAAGCAAGATCGCCTCAATCGCTGCAGGTCATGAGGTGGCCCATCTGAAACGGGGTGGGGGTAGGACCAGCAGCTCCAGTGACAGGCCACACTTACCTCTGACAGCCTTGACCTCACAGGGAGGCACCCTCTCAGGCCGGGTGAATCTCAGAAGATCTTCCAGAAGAACATGGCTGGGCGATTCCTCTGGATTGTATAAGAAAATTAATTAAAGGTACACTCACTCCAGCAGCACGTATGCTAAAAATAAATTAAAGAGTAGCAAATTAATTAAAATAACTTGAAGTTTAAAATCGACACTATCTTTGATAAACCAGTTGCCTGGGAACCCCAGAAGCCACTGTGGGGCCGATCTTCAGTGGAGAGTGGTTAAGTTGGGACAGTGGTAGTTGGTATTTTGGTTGAAAAAACAGTAACACCATAGAATCACTTAACCTTCCAAATATGATGTCTGGGACTAAGCACAGAACCAAAGCCCCCAAATAGTCCCTTAACAATATCTCTGATATTTGGTTGTTAAAACACCAGATTCAGAAGCATAGTCAAAAATAGAGAGCTGGCTAAGCGCCCGTAGCACAGTGGTTACGGAGCCAGCCACGGACACCGAGGCTTAGTGGGTTTGAACCTGGCCAGGGCCAACTGCAACCAAAAAATAGCCAGGCATGGTGTCAGACACCTGTAGTCCAAGCTACTGGTAGGCTGAGGCAAGAGAATAACTTAAGCCCAAGACTTTGAGGTTGCTGTGAGGTCTGATGCCCTTGCACTCTACTGAGGGTGACATAGTGAGACTCTGTGTCAAAAAAGAAAGAGAGAGAGAGTGCTCCTGGAAGTCAGAGATGTGCAACAGGTGGCAGAAAGATGGCATTGGGAGGCAATTATTTTCTCTGCATATTTTCACTTGTCATAATTTTGCATGTTCTGTTTTACAGCAACCCTGTCTAACAGAATAAAACCAAAGTAAAGGCATTCATCTCTGGTAGTAAAATGTGATACATGTCAGTTGTACAAACAGCCACACTGGCAAAATTAATTTACTAACTGGCCCCTTGTTACCTCAGAAAGTTCATTCCCTTCCAGGATATGACTTCACACTAGATAAAGTCTTACTCAAATCCAAAGACGTGCCTTTCCTCTCCACTCTGTAATTTGGTGCTGATGGCCTTCTCTTTCTTTTGTGAGGCTCAGGGACGGCTCTCCTTAGGGGTGACCACCTTGAGGAACGTGGTAATGATGTGACTGGGGTGGGAACGGGGGTTTCTGTATTAGTCTCTCCAGGTAGTCAGGGCCCCTCGGGACAACTTCTAGAAAGGGGAGAAGACACCAAGAAACCCAAAGGCAGTGCGGTGTTTACAGTAAGTGGCACACCCAAGTTATGCAGTGGTCCCGAGAGTGAAGCTCTCGGGAAGTTTGCTCATTCCTGATGTTTCTCCCTCCAACTACCCAGATCCTGCCCCTCCTTTAAAGCCCCCAGTTAAGGCGCCTCTCACCACTTTGACCCTCCTTCCTCTGCATTACTGGTGCTTTGATGTCGGTACTATTTAAAAATGCCACTGCCTGTGCTAGTGGTCACCATGTCCCATCATTTTGCATGGATTAGTTTCTCTTTAAAGTGCAAAGCCTTTTCTCTAAGTTCTGAAACATCCTCATAGCCCTGAGAGCAGTACCTGATACCACAATGCCCAATGTGGACTCAGAGTCCCGTGGGGACACGGACCCACTCCTGACCTCCAACAAGGCCCTGCCCACACTTCCTTGTCATCTGCCTGCCATCTCGGATCCTGCCACCACTCACCATCCAACAGGGAAACACATTTTCCCTTACGGTGCCCAGCTCTCCCATGGGGGGCCCCAAACTGTATTTGCTTTTTCAGCTTCACCTCATAACCCTCTAGTTCACAAGACACACAGCCCACTCTGAGGGCCCCGTGCGGCCCAGGTGGGTGTAAGTCCCCACCACCAGAAACACGCATCCTTCCAAGCACAATCCTGCAGTTGAGTCTAGTCTATAGCAACGAGTTGTTTTACTAATAACAAAACTTGGTTTTTTTTTTTATGAGTTTTCTCTCAGGAATTTGACTTTCATCAGTAGCGTCTTGGCCCGGTCCACCAGTTGCAACATCAAGATCTGATCCCAACTGCCCAGACCACTCACATTCCTTCCCATGCTGCAACCGGGCCAGTCACACTTCAGGTGTCAGCTGAGCCACCTGAGCATACCGGGGCAGGTATGTGCAGTGATCAGAGGATTATCCCACCTAGAGCACAGGACATCTGTAGGGGAGGGCTCACTCCTCAAAGCAATGAATTAGAATCTCAGCAATGACGTAAGCCAAAGCCTCTGTCCAAGAAATAAAAAAAATCCTGGGAAGCCAGGGGAGATAGCTTTGCAGTGAGGAGGAAGGACTGGGGGCCGGGGAGGACCCAAAATCATGTTGCTCAAGGCGGAACACTGCTCAACACGCTTTTTTTTTTTCTTTTTGAGAAAGTGCCTCAAGCTGTCTCCCGGGGTAGATGGTGGCATCACAGCTCACAGCAACCTCCAACTCCTGGGTTCAAGTGAGTCTCCCATCTCTGCCTCCCAAGTAGCTGGGACCACAGGTGCCCGCCACAGCGCCCAGCTATCTTTTGGTTGCAGCCGTCACTGTTGTTTGGTGGGCCGGGGCTGGATTCGAACCCCCCGGCTCAGGTGTATGTGGCTGGTGCCTTAGCCACTTGAGCCACAGGTGCTGAACCTCAACATGCTTTTAATAAAAAGTTTGCCCTGCCTTTTTTAAAAATGTGGGCTAATACAAGAGAGCTCTGTTGAAAAAGTGCAACGGGAGATTCCTAGTAGCATTTGTGTTGCTGGTTACTGTCTGCTTTCAGAAGATGGTGTCGGTTCTAAGACGTTCTGGACCTTTCTGCTCATCTGCTCCTCACACATAGCCTCAGACACCTTGGTGTTGACCCAGCAATGAGCTGAAACTCTCTGCAGTCACATCTCCCACATGCTGTTGCTGAATAATGCCTTCTTGGTGGGTTCAAAGTAATAATATTTTTTAAAAGAATCTATTGTTCCATTGGCTTCCTAGAGGTTCCTAGTATCTCATTACATCAGGGAAGGCTTTGTTTCCTCAAGGTAAAAAAAACAAAAAACAGAAACCCACACATTAGGGGCCTCTTTGTTCTGCTGTCACAGCAGCAGGGAGGAGACAATAGCCACATGGATCACTTCACATTAAAATGTGGTACCTAATTATTGTTTTTAGGGGCAGTTAATGGCCGGTACTTGTAGGTGATTAGATACATCTGGGTTTGGAAGACCAGGGGAGTGAGGAGCGAGACTGCTTGTGACCGCACAGGTGGAGAGTTTGGGTCCTGCTCCTGGGTCCCAGCTCACCCTACCCACAGCGCCTTCTCCTGGGGTTTAACAATGGCTGGAGATGCCTGAGAAAAAGCCACCCGGCCAGCGGAACCCATTCACAGAGACGTCCTGGGTTTGCTGCATGTCATCATGGGTTCAGCTTGGCAGTTTCTGGGAATAAAAAGAATTTAAGTAGGCTCAGCGCCTATAGCTCAACCGGCTAAGGCGCCAGCCACGTACACCTAAGGTGGCGGGTTCGAATCCCCAGCCCAGACCCGCCAAACAACAATGATGGCTGCAACAACAACAACAAAAAAATAGCGGGGCGTTGTGGCAGGCACCTGTGGTCCCAGCTACTTGGGAGGCGGAGGCAAGAGACTCACTTGAGCCCAGGAGTTGGAGGTTGCTGTGAGCTGTGATGCCACGGCACTCTATCCAGGGAGACAGCTTGAGGCTCTGTCTCAAAAAAAAAAAAACAAAAAAAAACTTAAGTATATTTACAGCTGAGGACACTGAATAAAAGGGCCCTGAAAATACTGAAGTTTACGAGCCCCTACCCGAGACCATGAACTGTACCAGGTACCGAGGACAGAAGTAATATTCCTCCTTCACCCTCAGGTGACTCCACCCTGCAGCAAAGACAGACCCTCAGACACTCAACAAAAAAGCAAAGCAATGTGTTAAAACACAGGCGTGAGCCATGTATTGTGGGAGTGCAAAGATGAGCAGGACTGACTCTGCCTGGGGTGGGCACCACGGAAGGGCAGGAGGAGAAGGGTCCATGGAGCAGTGGTTTATGGAGCACTGCTGGGCCATGAGAGGGTCTTAGGTGTGCTGCAAAAATTGCTAAAGATCAGTAATTAAAATTATTTTCAAAAGAAGTTCAAAGCAGGCTCAGTGTCTGTACTCAGAGTCCAGGGCACCAGCCACATACACCAGAACTGTCAGATTTGAACCCATCCCGGGCCTGCCAACAACAATGACAACTACAGCCAAAAAATAGCCAGGCGCTGTGGTGGGCACCTGAAGTCCCAGCTACTTGGGAGGCTAAGGCGAGAGAACCGCTTAAGTCCAGGAGTTTGAGGTTGCTATGAGCTGTGATATGGGTCCCCACGGCCATTAATTTCATTTACTCTACCTGCACAGTCCTGAGCACTAGAGTTCCAGAGGCAGATTCGATGCAGCCTCTCCCTTCTAAGAGGCCGCAGACAAGTGAACAAAAATACAATGGCTGAAAGCAAGACAAACATTTATGCTGTGGGTACTAAGGATTGGAGCTGGTTAATGACAATGTTTTCACGAGTCTGGGGTGAAAACTCTCTCCTTTTTATCGTGAGTTCTTACCCCACAATTGCTGCATGCCTTTCAACAATTCTGGAGTAACATAGGATCTTCCCGTCTCATCAGAAAGTGGGTTTTAAGTTTCATAAAATTCAATGTATTTAAAACCCTTACATTGAAAAGTCATTCCTTTCGTGATGAAGCAAGTAAATGGAAATTAGTTTATTTAAATGGCTTTACTCATATGTCACTTCCCTGTTGGTCCCCAGGAGATATTTTACCAGCTCTTTTAAGGACAAAAAATGTGAACCCTTGCAGTCTACACTGTATAAAACAAAACGACTTGCTGAACATTTCTGAATCGTGTTTGCTAGTTGTCTTGGAAATATTTAAAGTCAGCCATAAAGGTAGATCCTGGTCATACACAGATTTAGCAGACTAGAAATTAGTTATTAACAGGTTAGAAATATAATTACAAAAACTGTCAAACCAGAATTTGATTTTTCTTATTTCAGAATATTATGTGTGTACAAATGTTTTGGTTACATGAATCGCTTTTGTAAAGTTTTGAGCCAAAGTTATTACGTGTGCCCCTCCCCTGAATGAGGTGCGTTGCCCTCATCAGTGTGAATCACACCTCCCACCTGCCTGCTTCCCTTTGGGTTTTACTACCAAATGTGCAGGCAGGTGTTGAGAAGCTCATTTAGAAGAATGATGTCCAGTTCCATCCAGGCTGTTACAGAAGGTACTAGTTCACCCATGCTTTTTGCTGTCTGAGTAGTACTCCCTGGTACCCAGATGCTACATTTTATTAATCTACTCCTGGATTGATGGGCACTTGGGTTGGATCCACATCTTTGCGATTGGGAATTTTATAAGGTAAATGATAAAATAATAAAATGACGTTTTTCCTTTAAGTAAATACCTAATAGTAGGATTCCTGAATCAAATAGTGTCTACTTTCATTTCTTTGAGGTATTGCCATATGACTTACCATAGAGACTGTATTAAGGATTTAAAATAATGATTTTTAGGACCCACACCACAGATTACAGAACACTGTTTACTGCATGATATGTATCTAATATGTATTTTTTCATATATATTCACATATATACATACAGGAAAAGAACTAGATGGAGATATATTATACGTGTATATATTTAGGATATGTATATATAATTATATATGTGTATGTGTGTGTATATATACATATACGCATGTATACATCTCAATGTAAAATGATGAGACTTGTTTCTTTCTACTTGTCTACATTTTAAACTTTTATATTATGAATCTATATTGTTCTTATAATAAGAAAAATAAATATATATTAATCGTTAAAGAAAGTACTATATAAAGGTATGATGAAGATTTTTTAATTAATTTTTTAACCTAGTAACTTATTTCCAAGATTCTGCTCTAAAGAAATAAACCAGAGGCTGGGTACAGTGGCTCATGCCTGTAATCCTACACTCTGGGAGGCCAAGGCAGGTGGATTGCCTGAGCTCACCAGTTTGAGACCAGCCTGAGCAAGAGTGAGACCTTGTCTCTAAAAATAACTGGGTGTGATGGTGGGCACCTGTAGTCCCAGCTCCTTGGGAGAGTACATCATAATCATATTTATGATTAAAATATTTTGTCATAAGTAACATTTTCACCATATCATTCTCAGGCTCAAAAAGAATCACTTGAGTCCAAGAGTTTGAGGTTGCTGTGACCTATGATGTCGTGGCACTCTACCACGAGTGACAAAGTGAGACTCTGTCTCAAAAGAAAAAAAGAAATAAAAAACAGAATTAAAATGTAGAATATAAGACTTACCAATTCACTCAGTGGGTATTTAGAGAGCACCTGCCATGGGCCAGGCACAATATGGAGACAAGGAGATTTCAGCTATGAACAAGGTTCATCCTCTGAGAACTCAAGATCAGTGGTTCCTAATTTACCACAGGATCACCAGGGTCCTTTTTTTTTTCTTTTTTTCAGTTTTTGGCCAGGGTTGGGTTTGAACCCACCACCTCTGGCATATGGGGCCGGCGCCCTACTCCCTTGAGCCACAGGCACTGCCCCTCCCCCCCTTTTTTTTCTTAAAAAATGCCTCCCTCCCCTTAAACCTACTGTCCAGAAGCTTCAGTACAGAAGGCAGAAATCTCTGGTTTAGTACTACCAGGTAATTCTGGCACAGTCAGCCTGAAATCAAACTCAGGGCACTATTAGTCAGGCGGATAATTATCATGTTCTTTATAATACTGAAAAATGTAAACCAAGTACCTAGTCAATAATAAGAAAAAATTTTAATAAACAAAAAGTTCATGTAATGCAATTTTGTGTAGATATTAACGATCCTATTTTCAAATAATACTTAAAGTGTGGGGAAATTCTCACAATAAAATGGTACTTGGGGAAAAATAGCTTATAAGCCTTCGTATTCAGTACAATCATAGTTTTAGTATCTTACATGAAGTATAGAGAAAAAAAAATAAAGACTAGCAGAGAAGTGGCCAAAGCATGAACCCTGACATCTATTATCTAAAGTCACGTGTTTTTATTTTCTATTTTTAAACTTTGCTGAATTTTCCCAAATTCTGTATAAAATAAACATGTATTAATTTAATAATCAGGAAAAAGTTACTTTTTTTCTTTTTTTGCTTAAGACAGAGCCTCAAGCTGTCCCACTGGTTAGAGTGCTGTGACATCGCAGCTCACAGCAACCTCCAATGCCTGGGCTCAAGCGAGTCTCCTGCCTCAGCCTCCCAAGTAGCTGGGACCACAGGCGCCCACCACAACGCCTGGCTATTTTTTGGTTGCAGCCGTCATTGTTGCTTGGCAGGCCCTGGCTGGATTCAAACCTGCCACCTTAGGTGTATGTGGCTGGCGGCTTAGTCACTTGAGCCATAGGCACCGAGCTGAAAAAGTTACTTTTTAAGACAACAAGCAAGGAATCATCTCCCTCAACCCATGCCCCACAGGCAAAACCCAGGAAAGAGGGGCACCGGGGCAGCAGAAATGCGGAGCTCCTCCCTGTGCAGGGAGAGCCCAGAGGACTCCCCATGCCTCAGTTCACAGGAGGCAGGACTTTATGACATCGGTGTGACAATCCTTCCCTCACAGATGAAGAGGTGAAGGCTCAGAAAGCTCCATTCTCTTGATACTCAAAAAATTCTCCCGAAGCCCCTGAGTCAGTCACATCACTCACAATGTGAGCAGGGCACAGTCCCTCCCACCAGGGTCTCACAGACTAGCGACCAGACATTCAGAGACTGCTCAAAGCTAGGAAGCGGCAGACTCAGGACCTGAATTCGGGCCCTTCTGGTTTTAGAGCTCAGACTCTTTTCACTGGAGCAATGCCATGCCTAACCATATGTCAAAATAGAATAGATTATTTTAAGTCTCAGCTTAGAGCTCCCAAAGGAGGGATAAAAGGAGAAGACCCACACCAGTTAGGTTGGGTTTTTTTTTATTATTTTTTATGTATTTATTTATTTATTTGAGACAGTCTCACTGTCAGCCAGGCTAGTGCTGTGGCATTGTTTTAGCTCACAGCAACCTCAAACTCTTGGGCTCAAGAGATCCTCCTGCCTTGGCCACCCAAGTAGCTGGAACTACAGGTGCCCACCACCACGCCCGGCTAATTTTTTTAATTTTAGTCAAGACAAGGTCTTGCTCTTGCTCAGGCTGGTCTCAAACTCCTGCGCTCGAGCAGCCCACCTGCCTCGGCCTCCCAGAGGGCTAGGATTACAGGCTTGGGCCACCTTGCCCAGACACTTTAAACTGTCTCCCTTTATAGTCACCACCTCCCACCATGGAACATATCTGTAAGTCTGGAGGGACAGAGAGCCTCCACCTCTTATTAGAGAGTAGGGAGATTTTAAAAATAAAAATAAAAGGGCCCAGCATGGAGGCTCACACCTGCAATCCCAGCCGTTTGGGAGTCTGAGGTTGGGGAATCGCTGAAGGCCAGGAGTTTGAGACCAGCTTGGGCAATATAATAAGATTCCATCTCAACAAAAAATAAAGAAATTAGTCAGACATGGTGCCATACACCTATAGTCCTACCTGCTTGGGAAGCTGAAAAAGGAGGTTCACTTGCGCTCAGGAGTTCAAGGTTATAGTCAGCCATGATCATGCCACCACACTCCAGCCTGGGCAACAGCGTGAGGCCCTGCCTCTAAAAAAATAAATGAATAAGTAAATAAATTAATTAATTAAATTAAAATATTTCGACATAGGTAACATTTTCACCATGTCATTCTAATGCTCAAAAAAATTTTCAAGGTTCTCCATTGCCTATTGGCATGGCCAAACTCCCTATCCAATCCCAGTGCCAGTGTCCCCTCCCCGCCAGCCCCCCGCAATGCCCCTTCCTGCCCGTGTGCCCTTCACCCTGTCCTCCAGCTGGGCTACACATCTGTGTGGCCTCCATGGCTTTGGGCGGCTTACTTATGATAATGTCTTCACGCCCCATTTCTTCATCTGTAAAGGGGAGCTATTATTACCCTATCAAAATCTAAGGATTCAATAAAATATTTCCTGTAGAGCTCTTCACAGAGCGCTAGTCCATAGTAAAGTGATCAATCATATTAACTTATTGCTATTATTGTGGCTGCTAACCTTTTACTTTTTGCGTTTCCCCTTTGAGACCTGTGTTCATACTTTCCCCCTTTCTGAGTTGCCTTTCATCTTCCTCCTCTTCTTCATCCTCATAACCTACCCCTAAACCATTCAAATCCCAGCTTCTTTCAGAAAGCCCTCTGGGGAAATCCTACTGCACAGCCAATATTCTCTCCTCTGAACATTTTCTGTACTTGTAGAAATCCAATTTTGCAATGATAATTGCAAGATAACCTAGTAGGTAAATGTTCTTCTTGAATTTAAGTCCTGGCTCTACTACTCCCCAGCTACAGGCTAGTTTCTTTACCCAGAGTTGGTGTCCTATCACATCAAGCCATCCTAGAGAGGCCACCAGAGTCAGGCCTGCTACCATCAATGCAGTGCAGCTGGGCTGTCAGAGTCCAGCCCCTACCCCTGGTGTGGGTTGCCAGGCACTCTAGAGGCTGGGCTGCCTAGGCACATCAGGGACAGCTAGATATTCAGGCTGGAAATCCCAGGTAAAGACAGTCATCCTTCCTTTTAAATCACATAATCAAAGGCCAATCAGTTTCAGGACCAGACAGGAAGGGCCCACCAAGGAGGATCCTGCCCTGCCCCAGTCTGGGACGGTGCCAGCCTGGTGCCCCGTCAGCTCTGACCACCCTGACCCATGAGAGCAGGTGAGACAGCCTCTCAAAGACTAGCCACTGGCCAAACGACTCACTGCAAGATGCCCAGGGTGTTACGGTCCCCCTCCACTGCCCTCCTGGGCAGCGGGATCTACTGCGGCCCTGCTCTCCTAGATGACCACAGGACAGGTTGGGACACAGCTGCCTCAGCCTGCCTGCCCATGCCCTGGTGCAGACTAACAGTTACCTACAGGGAAAGTGGGGACCTCACTAAAGCACTGGCCGACTGTACTGCTTAGCTCTGGGGACTGCCAGCCTTAGCCTGGCAGTGAGCGGGCAGACAGTGCTGGTCTTGAGGGTGGAGCGGGCTCCATTTCCTCCTCCATCTCTTCTCCCCTTACTCATCAACAGAACTAACTTAAAAGAAGCACCCACCATAGGATTTCTTGATGCCATTCTTAGAGGGCCCAGGCTACGTCAGCTTGAGTGTGGCACCCAATGTGCTCTTAGCTTGAGTCTGCCTGCAGGGCCTTGGAAAGGCAGACTCCAGAGACACAGGGCAAGACACTGCCTGGGCACTCACCATCCATGCCACTTCCCATGCAGCCCTCAGGCCCTTAGGAAGGACAGAGGCCACAGGAGTAGAAAGGCCCGTTCTCACCCTGGGGACTGCACTGTGTAGTGGAGGGGTGGGTAACCAGCATCCCTGGCACTCAGGCCTAACCAGGGGAGCAAGAGGGCTCCAGTGAGGAAGGGGGTACTGGGGGCTCACCAGGTCTGCCCTTGTATCTTTGATGAGAGAATTGAGATAGGAAGGAACTACTGGAGGGTCTGAAAGGCTTGGGTGTGTGGCCCCTGCATGTGAAACGGTGGCAGAAGCGTGAGTCCTTCTTCCCTTGCTAAGACTCGCCCTGCCTGTGTGCACGTGCATGCCAGATGTTCAGGGCCCCCTCGGCGGGCTCCCAGGGCCGCCTAGACAGGATGGCTAACTGTACTGCTTAGCTCTGGGGACAGGCGTGCAGCCTGTGCTTCATGTCCAATGCCGGCCACTGTACCAAGAGCATCTGTCTCTCAGAAGAGTCTGTGGTGCCTTCCTGTGGGCTACCGACCTGAATGGTGTTGGGTGGGTCTTGGGACATCTCTGGGTGTGGATTTTTGTAAATATGATGGCTTCACATATAAAGAAGTGGCTCTGATCCCAGAATTATATTGATTTGGCAGACATTAAATGGTAGTTGAAAAATCCAAAGATGCTGATTGAATTATACAGACCTTAATAATTTGTCCTGTATACTGAACTAAACCACTGTAATTTTGTACCATATATGCCTCTCCATCAAATGACCCACAGCTTATAAATTAAAAAAAAAAAAAAGCACAAAAGCCAATCACCAACTTTCAGTACCAACATAGCACAAAGTCCTAAACTGAAAACTTTTGTATTAGGAAGCAGCCTCAGTCAGCTTTACAGCAGAAGCCTGAGGCCTCAAATTACTTTAGAGAGTAGTCTCATGACCAAAGCAAGCTAGTTAAAAAGTGATTTCTGTCTGAAAAGGTTTAGGCCTCAAATGGACTCTGCCATATTCCCTACTGAGACATACGTGTCTGTCTTGCCTAAAGCCAGACGCACATAGCAGGTATCCAATATATTCTAGTAATTAACAGTTAAAGGATGAGTTTTGTTGGAAAACAATAGCAAAGTTGACATCATTGATTCAATAATTTTCCCTGTTAGAAATGTTTGCCAAAAACATATCCATACCTGGGTGGAAGAAAACAGTTCAAAGTTTAACTGTAAGAGAAAAATTCAAAGAAATATGTATGAAATATATATGACCTCAGTGTCCATCAGCAGAAGAATGAGTAAATGAATTAAACTAAATCCACCTAAGCCACCAAAAAATACACTAAGTCAAGTATCTACTGATTTGGAAAAATCTTTAACACATTTTTTAAAGTACAAAAAAAAAGCAAATTGCAAAAAAGTAGGTATATTATAGTTACATTTAAATCTCCCAAATAATGTATATTTGTGTGTAAATGTGGCAAAAGGGAATTTAAAAGATACAGAGCAAACTTCTGGCAATAGCCAGTTATCTCTAAAAATAGAAGCATGCACACATACTGTGTCAGTGTCCATGGGAGGGGGAGAAGGTGGTCGTGGAAGTATAGGAAGGATAATATTAAATAGGCAGCAAGTGCATCTGTATACTACCTATATAATAAAAAAGACAGACAGGGCGTGATGCCTCACGTCTGTGGCCCTGGCACTCTAGGAGACCAAGGCCGGCAGATACCCTGAGCTCAGGAGTTCCAGACCAGCCTGAGCAAGAACAAGACCCCATCTCTACTAAAAATAGAAAAAGATGAGGTGGCCGAGTGGTTAAGATGATAGACTGCTAGCCTTGTAGCAGGTGCCTGTTGTCCCAGTTACTCAGGAGGTGGAGGCAATCCCCAGAGTTTGACCTTGCTGTGAGCTATGATGCTATGACACTCTACTCAAGGCAACAAAGTGAGCCTCAAAAAAACGAAATAAAATAATAAAAGAAAACGAAAATAAAATTATCAAAGGGGAATTAAACAATTTACATTTTGTTCGAAGCACTTGTTTTGGAAGGGATGAAGGCAAAAACATGCTTGTCAAAGAATGAACATCAGGTTAAAGAAATTGATTATTTCCACGCTCTTATTTACCTCGGGGTGTGAGTGTGTACTTTAAAGGCTGTTTTCCTGGGGTCATTATGTTTACACGCCACTTCACTCTTCCTTATCTAAGAATAAATTCCTTTGCTAATGTGTTTTTAAAAATCAGAAAGCTTCCTCACTTAAAAGTCACCAATCAGTTGGCTCTATTTTGTTAACAAGAGTGCTGAGCAGAATGTGGTTGGGTCAAATGGCAGGCCCAGGAAATGAAAAATTAGCATCACGTGGCAGTTGGGAATGTGACAACAGTCACTTCACAACAGATTTCCCTTTATCTTTCCAGAGGAGAGCCTTTTCCGACAGAAGTGCCCTAATTGTTCCAGGGCATTTAGGTGAAGCCAGGCCACGGCCAGGTGAGGCCAGGCGTTGTTCACCTGCACACACACACACACACACACACACACACACACACACACACACGGCTCATTGTTACCCGGAACGCTTCCCTGCCCTCACCTCCTGTGGTTCTACCTGCAGCGGCTTAGAGGGCTAGCCCTGGGGGCTGGTTTTTGCAGTCTGCATGTGGCATCCTGCTTTGAGACCCTGGAGAGGCTTTGTGGTATCCTAACTTTCAGACAGACAAGCAGCTAAAGTAAACAGCAGAGGAGAGTCAGGCCACACACCTACAAGATACCTGCATTTCAACCATTAGCACATGTCAGAATGGTTTAAGATTGATTAAAACAAATAGCCTCATACCTGCAGAAGCCACACTCCCCATCCCTAAGTGAGTTTCTTTCTCTTTTTTTCACTTCCTCAAAAACACCGGTGATCAGATAGCAACAGTCTCAGCAATCTCAGAAATAACAGGGGAAACGGCCAAGTTTCCAGACTGGGAAGGCTGCAGGACACCAAAGGGAAGATACAGAGGCGTTAAACATCGGCAGGTTTACAGAAAACCTAATGGGAAAAATTGGCAAATACGTTTCAGCTAGCAACTATGGGACGAATATTTAAGCGGTTGTTCAAGGACTAGCGTTAGAAAGTATTTTTACCTCTCAGCTAAGTTCTAAACATCAGAATATGATTTTGAGCCCCAAACTCCGGAAGAGGAGGGTTACACGTGTGATGGAGGTGCACTT
Organism: Galago senegalensis; assembly: GCA_963575145.1. Classification (NCBI taxonomy): domain Eukaryota; kingdom Metazoa; phylum Chordata; class Mammalia; order Primates; family Galagidae; genus Galago; species Galago senegalensis. Next base: position 12,309 of record CAUYTI010098502.1, on the reverse strand, counting down.
TCATGCCTCCAGTGCAAGAGAAGGTTGGAAATTACCTAATCAGGTTTTAACACCCGAGTAAAGCAGTCTTGTTGATCAACCAACTTCCGCTCATTTGAGATTGCCTCTAGATCTAAGTCTTGAATTAGAATTTTCAGGGAGCGTTTCTTTGCTCACTTGTGTGCTGTCTGAAATAAATAAACAAGAACACGGCATCCTTTGTGTTTTGGTTTCCATCTCTTTGAGATCTTTTCGGGGCCAAGAGGAATCAGATTAGTGAGCTGTTTGGTGTGGCGCTTCCTCCGCCCTCCCTTCACCCCCTTGGGCTGACTCGTGTCTTTCTTTGAAAGAAGTGAGGACTGGATGAGGTCTTTTCCTGGAAAAATTCTTGCACTCAACATGGCTTGTAAATGTAAGGTCTGGAAGGAAACTGTGAACAGGAAGGTGAGAACGCGGCCCTATCAGATTTCCCTCTTGGTCCGTTTCTAACTTGATTTGATTAAAGTGAGACTGTACACCCCGCACCTCGCCTCCCACCACATTTAATCCTTCATTTCCTCCTCTGCTGCGACACTTCAGGCTGGATGATCGCCTTAAACCAGCAGCTCTCCAGGATGTGCCCGAGTCAGTCTGGGGGTCTAAGACTCCTTTAAATTGAGTAATGGCCTTTCTGTATTTATCAGTATTAAATGTGCCTCCTCCTTCTTTAGCTAATACAAGCTATTTTCACATAAAACAGATTTTTATGGCAGAGAGTCTCTTTTTCAGAGAGAGGGATAACGAGAGGATGAGGCTTACGCTCACCTTTTTTTTTTTTTTTTACCTCAAAAAACATTGTATTTATTCTTTGTCTCCAGCTTTCGTGAACTTTTTATCTTTTTCTCTCTTTTAGATCTGGGTATGTTTGTTGGCCACACCTGTCTCTCAGGCAAGCTCATATCCCGTTTCTCCAGCTCCCCAGAAGTAGCCGTATATATTATTTCCCTGAGGGTTAGAGAAAGCTATCAGAACTTGGCAACATATAAAGTAAATACCCACTAATTGCAATACATTCATTTAAATCAGGTCTTTATCCTCCGTAGGCATTGTAGTAGGTGGCTCCCTTTGAAGTCTGGTTGAATGTGTCCAAAATTACCTCGCCCGAGGCAGGCGGCTGTTTGGAACATTTGTTCTGAGCCAGTCCCCAAAGCGGTAAATCTTAGCGTTGGTAACGGCTCACATGCCACAAAGAGGAAATTTCCTGGCTAGGGCGCGAATCCAGGCTCAGATCCCCCATTGTATGCAAAGAACAGAAAAAGAAAGAGATAACTCCACGGCTCTCAGGGATGTAAGGCCATTGTACAACCCCGATGATGTTACAAACCACAAACCCTGGCTGCCAGGGAGTTCGTGAGTTTTTGTTCTCGTTTTTTCTGCAGCAACTATCAGTTCATGCCTGCATCTCCTGCATCTCTCAGGTAAAAGTGATTCTGTTCGTGATTTGCTTACTTTATTTTTTTTTTTTTGAGACAGAGCCTCAAGCTATCCCTCTGGTAGAGTGCTGTGGCATCACAGCTCACAGCAACCTCCAACTCCTGGGCTCAAGCGAGTCTCCTGCCTCAGCTTCCCAAGTAGCTGGGACCACAGGCGCCCACCACAACGCCTGGCTATTTTTTTTGGTTGCAGCCATTATTGTTGTATGACGGGGCCAGGCTGGATTCGAACCCGCCACCTTAGGTGTATGTGGCTGGCACCTTAGCCACTTGAGCCACAGGTGCCGAGCCCATTTGCTTATTTTAAACACAAGTAGCTTGTACCTCTCATCATTTTGAACTCATCCTGAGATTTTATCTTGCCAGTGTTCTTGCCAATCATGTTCTACTGGCATCAAGATAACACACCTTGAAAACTAAAAATAGACCCACCATTTGATCCTGCAATTCCTTTATTAGGTATATATCCAGAAGGCCAAAAACCACATTACATCAAAGATTTTTGTATCCAAATGTTTATTGCAGCCCAATTCATAATTGCCAGGCCATGGAAGAAGCCCAAGTGCCCATCGATCCACGAATGGATCAATAAACTGTGGTATATGTACACTATGGAATACTATACAGCCATAAAGAAAGATGGAGACTTTACCTCCTTCATGTTTACATGGACGGAGCTGGAAAATGTTCTTAGCAAAGTATCACAAGAATGGAAGTAAAAGTATCCAATCTACACAGCACTATTATGAAACTAATTTATAGCTTTCATATGAAAGCTATAACCTAATTATAGCCTAAGAATATGAGGACAGGGGAGGAGAGGGGGTGGATGAGTGGAGGGAGGGTGATTGGAGGGATCACCTCTATGGTTTATTTTTCAAGGGTACAAGTGAATCTTTCTTTTTTTTTTTTTGAGACAGAGCCTCAAGCTGTCCCCCTGGGTAGAGTGCCGTGGCATTACAGCTCCCAGCAACCTCCAACTCCTGGGCTCAAGCGAGTCTCTTGTCTCCGCCTCCCAAGTAGCTGGGACCACAGGTGCCCGCTACAACACCCAGCTATTTTTTGGTTGCAGCCATCATTGGCAGGTCCGGGCTGGGGATTCTAACCCGCCACCTTAGGTGTATGTGGCTGGCGCCTTAGCTGGTTGAGCTATAGGCACCGAGCCACAAGTGAATCTTTCTAAGAGTAGAATATAAACATCTTAGCACAATAACTAAGAAAATGACATAAAGGCTATGTTAACCAGTTTGATGAAAATATTTCAAATTGTATATGAAAACACCACACTGTACCCCCTGATTGCATTAATGTACACAGCTATCATTTAAAAAAAAAGATAACATGCCTTGTTGTCACATATAAAAAATCACCTTCTGCAATGTGTAGACAGACTCAAGGCTTTGCTTAGGGCGCATTTCATACTTCTAACAAGGACACCAATGGCTTCCAAGTCTTTTTAGTCTGTTGTCAGGCTTTGCTTGGATCATAGTAGAAACTCCTGTGTGGTAGGCTAAGGAGCTATCTGAACTTGGAGCAAATGATTCTGTAGTTAATTGTCACGAAGAAGTCTTAAGGCACTGCCTACTGAAGTGAGGATAGAATTCAAATCAAGTTGTGAAACATTCACACATTACATGATTTGAAAGTCACGTGAAAGAACATCATGGGACACATCCAGTAATGACGGGTCATTGTCATGATGTCCCATCATCTTGGTGTGATAGTGGGGGAAGCAGCATGAACCTCTGGGCTCACACCTGGGATCCTCGCACCCCGTGATATCTGCATCTTGGCATGATGGTGGGGGAAGCAGTATGAACCTCTAGGCTCACACCTGGAATCCTCGCACTCTCAGAAGCTGAGGCAAGAGGATTGCTTGAGGCCAGAAGTTTGAGACCAGCCTGAGTAAAAGCAAGACCCTTATCTCATCTAAAAATAGAAAAATTAGCCATGCATGGTGGTATGTGTCTGTAGTCTGAGCTACTGAGGGAAACAGACAAAAGGACCACTTGAGCCCAGGAGTTTGAGGTTGCAGTGAGCTGTGATGATGCCATGGTAGTCTAGCTGGGGTGACAGAGTAAGACTCTGACTCAAAAAAAACCAAAGTAGCAATATCAAGCTAAAGGAGCTAGGTATGATTCATCAAACGTGAGAGTAAAGCAAGAAAGGAAGTGACAAAAGAACCAGTCGGCAGGTGATTTTACTCAGTAAAAAGAAGGAAGGTCCCAAGGGGGATTGTGAAAGGTGATGTCATGGATGGTATCCATCTAGATTATAGCAGGTGGCAGACTCTCAGAGAATGAATCCAAAGTGAACTTGATATGCTTAAATACATTGAGAATTCTCTCAATATTTAATGAACCCATATTTTCTCAATATTTATTTAACTGAGGAATGTGTGAAGATAAACTGGTAATAAATATACCAAACTTAAACATTTAAAAAAGGAAATGGAAAGAGAGAGCAATTCACTTCAAAGAAAACAAAAAATTATGGAAAATGCTATAGAAAGAGATGAAGACATTTGTACCTTGTGTGGTGCAATCTTCAGAATATATTGTTAACGTCAATGTTTTTATTTATCTGAGAATATCTATATGATTATATTATAAATAAAAGAATTAGAACAATAAAGAACAAGTCATACAATAACACAAAGGTTCTCACTAAATCTAAATATAGAAAATGTACAGCAGAAAATACAATAAAATAAAAGATGGCATGCCTGCATAGGATGCTTTTTAAAAAGATTACTTACAGCACAAAGAAGGTAACAGGTAGGCATTTTAAATACGTATTGTTTTATAGATTTGACTTTGGAACCAAGTTAAGGATCTACATAATTACTAAACAAAATTAAACTATAAAATGCCATCTTCCAAAAGCAGGGTGGAATGAGGCCAGTGTTTCACAGTGTAACCAGTGGATGCTGTGACCTCACAGAGGAAAGTCGGTTCCCAACATCCTGACAACACAGTGACTTGCCTGTGGGTTCTTAGTGGGATTTATTCTAAGAAGAGTTATTTTCAGTAGTTATGTTGGTGGTAGTAGTGCTGGTATTGTTATTATGAGGCGGGGGTATAATTGTCTTGATGTCTTTAAGAAATGGAATTTTCAACTAAAAAAAATACACAACACAAGATCAATGAGATTAAGAAAAACCTTGTAGGGTGGTGCCTGTGGAGTAGGGCGCCAGCTCCATATACTGAGGGTGGGCGGGTTGAAACCCAGCCCTGGCCAAACTGTAGAAAAAAATAGCCAGGCATTGTGGTGGGTGCCTGTAGTCCCAGCTACTCGGGAGGCTGAGGCAAGAGAATCGCCTAAGCCCAAGAGCTGGAGGTTGCTGTGAGCTGTGACACTACAGCACTCTACCGCCCACTACTGAGGGCAACAGAGACACTGTCTCAAAAAAATAAAATAAAATAAAAACCTTGTAATCCTGAATCTGAATTAATAATATCAAGACATATATGTATATTTAATCATATATATATGTGTTCTATTCACTAAAAGAGGCCTAGAAAAAATTGCTAACCCAGTAGTAATAAGAGCTCATATTAAGGTCTGTAAATACCATTTCCCAATAAAATAAATGATTAAGACTCTTTGGAGAAATGTACGACTCCAGGTCTAGAATAGAAAGTGAACAAGATGGTTGTGGAACATTTTTTATACCAGAAAGCAAGAAAGCTACACCTTGGTTCTACCAGAAGCACATAGGAGCCAAGTGGAAGAGGCTTCCACTGGCAAAAGAAGCAATGATTTGAGCATCAGGAAGAATAATAACCACGATACAAGGACACATACAAACAGGGTCTTAACGTAATTCCATAATTGGTAATTCCATCTACTGTAATGATTATCTGGAAGCTCACCTGGTGACCTTTCTCTCTGCTGAATGTCTATGATAATTCATTGCCCATAACATTCATTTGGTAATAGATAATATACTACATTACTTTTTTCAATAGTAATCTGCCCTTTGTATGACTTTTTAAAATTGATTTATGTCTTAAAATATATATGGTAGAAAATAAAGACATGATAAAAGGTATAAATAAAAGCAATTTTTTCTTCATTCACACATTCCTAACCTCCCATAATTATCTCCCATCTATCTCATAAAAAGTAACTACTATCATATTTCTTGTAGGATACTTTTTAAAAAGTATACGTATCTAAGGACAGTCCCTCACTATATAATGGTGTTTCCCTCCATGGTGGACTGAATGTATACGAGTGGTCCCATAAGATTATAATGGAGACAAAAAGCCCCCAACACCTAGTGACATTATGGCTATGCTGACATCATAGCACAATTTATTACAGTCACATTACATTACACAATTTATTATAGTCACATGTCTATATGAGTAATAAATTTTGTGCTGCTATAAACTAATCATATTATATACTCATGCACAGTAATAACACACTGATAATTGACTATGTTATCGGTTTATGTATTTACCATAATATACTTTTCATTGTTATCTTAAGCAAGAGAATAGCTTGAGCCCGAGAGTTTGAGGTTGCTGTGAGCTGTGACACCATGACACTCTATCCAGGGCTACATAGTGAGACTCTGTCTCAAAAACTAAAAAAAGAAAATAGAATGTATCCCTGTCATTTAACTGTTCATGACCGTATACAGATAAACGTGTATTATAAATATACATTTCTTTCTTTTTTTTTTCTTTGAGACAGAGTCTAACTTTGTCTCTCTCAGTAGAGTGCCTTGGCGTCACAGCTCACAGCAACCCCCAACTCCTGGGCTTAGGCAATTCTCTTGCCTCAGCCTCTCAACTAGCTGAGACTACAGGCACCTGCCACAATGCCTGGCTATTTTTTTGTTGCAGTTGTCATTGTTGTTTAGCTGGCCCAGGCTGGGTTGGAACCTGCCAGCCTCGGTGCATGTAGCCAGTGCCATAACCACTGTGCTATAGGTGCCAGGCCTGCATTTCTTTTTTTTAATAGCACAAGTGAGCTGATTCTATACCTATAATTCAACACCTTTTTATCTTACAAATATATTCTGAGATTCTTTACTTACAAATAAACACAGAGCAAAAGGCCAGGCACATTGGCTCATGCCTTTAATCCTTGCACTCCAGGAGCCCAAGGTGGACGGGATGCTTGAGACCAGGAGTTGGAGACTAGCCTGGGCAAAAGTGAGATCCCATCTCTACGAAAGATAGAAAAAAACAGCAGGGTAGAGTAGCAGGCACCTGTAGTCCCAGCTACTCAGGGGGCTGAAATAAGAGGATCTCTGGGGGGGAGATGAGAGGATCCCTCGAGTGTAAGAGTTTGAGGTTTCTGTGAGCTACGGATGAAGCCATAGTACATACTTTACCCAGGGTGATGAGTGAGATTCTGTTTTAAAAAAATTTTATTTTCCCATTCTGTTTGGTTTAATTGTTGCGTCCTTAGCCGTGCAGGGACAGCTTCTAGCTTAATTAAGTCCCATTCATTTATTTTTGTTGCTGTGATTGCCGATGGAGTCTTCTTCATAAAATCTTTCCCCAGGCTGATATCTATATCATATCATGGTATCATCTAGAGTTTCCCCATGCTTTCTTCTAGGATTTTTATGGTTTCATGTCTTAGACATAAGTATTTTATCCATCATGAGTCAATTTTTTTTCTTTTTTGAGGCAGTCTTACTTTTTTGCTCTTGGTAGAGTGCTATGGCATCACAGCTGACAGCAACCCCAAACTCTTGGGCTCAAGCAGTCCTCTTGCTTCAGCCTCCCGAGTAGCTGGGACCTTGGGTGCCCACTACAACACCAGGCTATTTTTAGGGATGAGGCCCTGCTATTACTCAGGCTTGTCTAGAACTCCTGAGCTCAAGCAAACCACCCGCCTCAGCCTCTCAGCCTCCCCGAGTGCTAAATGAGTCATTTTTTGCAAGTGTGAGAGGTGTAGATCCAGTTTCAGTCTTTTACATGTGGTTATCCAGTTTTCCCAGCACCATTTTTTGAATAGGGATTATTTTCCCCAGTGCATGCTTGTGTTTGGTTTATCAACGACCAGATGGCAATACAGACAACCTTCAAAACAGGAAAAGATATTTGCTTGTTACTAATCTGACAAAGTATTGATAACCAGAGTCCACAGAGAACTCAAATTAATTAACAAAAAAAGAGCAAACAATCTCATCTACCACTGGGCAAGAGACATAAACAGAACCTTCTCGGAGGAAGAGGATGAAAAGCTAATAGACATTTGAATAAGTGCTCATTATCCCTAATCATCAGAGAAATGAGAATCAAAACCACCTTGAGATATCACCTACCTCCAGTGAGAATGGCCCACATCACAAAGTCTCAAGGCTGCAGATCCTGGTACAGATGTGGAGAAGGCAACACTTACACACTGTTGGTGGGACTGCAAACTAATACAGCCTCCTTGGAAGGAAGTATATAGAATCACCAAGGAACTCAAAATACAACTTCCATTTATTCCTGCATTCCATTACTAGGTATCTATTTAGGAGGAAAAAAATCATTTTATCATAAAGACATTTGCACTAGATTATATATTTCAGCTCAATTTATAATCACCAAGATGAGGAATCAATCCAAGTGCCCATCAACCCATGAATGGATCAACAAACTGTGGCATATGTGTACTATGGAGACTTTATTACCTGGATGGAGTTGAAATACATTCTTCTTAGTAAAGTATCGCAAGAATGTAAAGATGAATATCTGATGTACTCCATACTAATATGAAATCAATATGGAAATAATTACCTGTTCCTAAGAACAATAAAACACTGTTATAATCCAGTTCAAGGGTAGAGGAAAGCAGGAGGGGTACGGAGGAGGATGTATGGCAGAAGCAGGGAGGGCAGGAGGCAGGATTTCACCCAAGGTGCACGTTGTGAGGGTGTATAACGCGCCCCCTGGGTGAGGGGTTTTTCTACAAATGGAACTTTGCCATGTAAGTGAGAATAATGTAACCTAAATAATGCACCCTCAGATTAATTTGAATAAAGTTTTTAAAAAATTTAAAAATAACAAACTGTGGTGTATATATACTATGGAATACTATTCAGCCACAGAAAAGATGAAGGCTTTACATCTTTTGTATCAACCCGAATGGAGTTGAAGAGCGTTCTCCTTAGTAAAGAGTCACAAGAATGGAAAAGCAAGTATCCAAAGTACTCAGTGCTGATACGAAACCAGTAGATGAGCAAACAGACACTCACAAGAGAAAAACTCAATTCAGTTCAAGTTGGGGGAAGGGAGAAGAGGGAGGAGAAAGAGGGAGGAGGGAGAGGAATTGGTGCACTCTCATCCGACGGCACTCTCCTGGGTGAGGGGCACCACTACAACAGGAACTTCACCTAACAAACGCAAACAGTGTAACCCAATTGTTTACCTAACCATATTAATCTGAAATTTTAAAAAAACACAGAGCACCCTAATTCTTTGTAACAGGTACAAAATATCTCATTATACAAATGTTCCCTAATTTATTTATTAGCTCCACATTTATTTATTGGTAGTTTGGTTTATTCCAGTTTTACGCTTTCTTGTCTGTTTCGTGCACCTATTTAACTTTATATGTGTCTATAGCTCATTTGGGTGTGAACGCTTCATTAGGCCTATTGCAGCTTTCTTTATGTCACCCACTTTAAACTCTAGAAAGTCATGTGTATTTCATTGATGGCATCTGTTTTGCTCTCAAGTTGAAAGTCTCCTTGAAAAATACTCATGTCCAGGTTCAATATGGCAAATTTCTACAATTTTACTTTAGAGGTCAGGGAACAGATGCTAATAATTCATCATTATTTCCAGGGCAAGTAAGAAGCTCTTTACAAGACTACAGACCACTTAGCACTTTTAAAATCAGAGCTAAGGGTCAACACCTGTGGCTCAAGTGGCTAAAGTGCCAGCCACATACACCTGAGCTGGCGGGTTTGAATCCAGCCTGGGCTCTGCCAAATAACAATGACAGCTGCAACCAAAATATAGTCGGGCGTTGTGGGAGGCACCTGTGGTCCCAACTACTTGGGAGGCTGAGGCAGGAGACTCACTTGAGCCCAGGAGTTGGAGGTTGCTGTGAGCTGTGATGCTACGGCACTCTACCCAGGGGGATAGCTTGAGGCTCTGTCTCAAAAAAAAATAAAAAATAAAAAAATAAAATCAGAGATAACACTTGAAATTAAGCTCAGGGGTGAAGAAAGTTGCACCACAGTGAAGGAGAGAATAACACACTTTGGACCCTGAAGATGGTGCCCTGAATATTTGAGCTGATTTGGGTTTTGTGAATTTTTCTTCTCAAGATCATTAGATTCTGTTTGAAGGTGAAGGACAACATCATGATTGAACACCATGGACCAAAAAATAAGGCTACTATAGACTCCCATATGGCCTCTTTTCCTTTCTTTTTTATTTTTTTTTTTTTGTTGTTGTTGCAGCTCAGCCAGGGCCAGGTTTGAACCGGCCACCCTCCGTATATGGGGCCAGCGCCCTATCCACTGAGCCACAGGTACTGCCCTGTTTTCTTTATCCTCATCTTGGGAGAGCCACTTGTACATCACCACAGTAAGCTTTAGGGGGTTTGTTAACCTTTGGCAATAACCAAATTCAGTGAGGCTCCTGACACAGAGGATATGTCGGAAGTGGACCCTCCCTGGCATAGAAAAGGCTAATTCTCAGGACATTAGAGGAGCCAATAATACATGAGACCAAACTTAAGAATGAAGATTATTGCATAAAACAGAGTCTGAGGGAGTTTTCCCTCTATTTTTAAATTAAGGAAGAAAAAGCATTAAAAATCAATTCAGATATTATTGAAATAGTATTTTTAAATAACAAGATATATTAGCATCTAATTTTGTGGTCATTTGCAAGAGTACTTCTTTGAAATTTAAGTGGAGCCACCTTCACACTCACTCATGCTCACACACACACACACACACACACACACAAACAAGCACACACAGGTGTGAGACACCCAGTCACTCCAGGATTAGCTGTTCCTCAGAACGCTCAGTAATGATCTGAAATCTGAAGCCCTACTTGAACTTTTCTACTAATTCAGTAATTACTGCTGTGCCTGAAATTGGCCCCTTTCCTGCAATTACTCAACATGCACTTTCAGTGAAAGAGGTTAACACCTGAATTTAGATTCTAATTAGCACCTAAGGTAGAATTTTTTGTTTAAAGCTTATTAAAATGGGGACTTTTCCCAGCATAAAATTTCACTAGTCTATGCAGGTAAACACATGTTTTATAGATCAATCTGCTTCTGGTTATCTTAAAAGCAACAGAGGTCGGGGGGAAGCAAGATCAACATGTCAATATGTAAGAAACTAACTTTAGAATAAATCAGATTCAGTCAATAACTGAAGTTATCAGGTTAGTTGCTTTCAATACAGCCAAAGACCACTGTTTCCAAATCCCCATTTAAAGAAATATTTTCTCTCAAAGGACAGTACAAATAGATGGAAATTAAAAACGAGTGAATATTGGTATCATCGGCTTTCAGGGCTATTTCTAGTTTCTTCCTCAAGTTTTCCTAAGTACTAATATTTAAAAGATGGCAATAGCCAACAGCCAGAATTATGTGGGGAGAGGTGGCCTTCAGTGCCTCAGCCAACAACTAAAACCAGGTTAATCTCAAGCATGGCTGTGTTTTCAAGCTTTCTAAGTACCTTCTGCCACATTTCTGAGAAGTGGTCACCAATCACTGCTTGAACATCTCTAGCAATGGGAAACTTACTGCCTCCTAAAGCAGCTCCTTTGCTTTCCACACATTTGGAAACAAGGGTTCTATAAATGACAGGTTGTCAGCACGCTGCATTTAGGGGCATTCTCCTCCTTCAGCTTACTCAGACTGTTTTCAGGATATTCTGTTGCTTAACAATGTCTTTCCCACCCCACACTCGGGCAAGTGACTCTTCTGAATCCAAGATTAGGAATTTATATTTGGGGCGGTGCCTGTGGCTCAAAGGAGTAGGGCGCCAGCCCCACATGCCAGAGGTGGTGGGTTCAAATGCAGACTTGGTCAAAAACAGCAAAAAATAAAAAGAATTTATATTTGGCTCAGTGACTGTAGCTCAAGCGACTAAGGCGCTAGCTACATACACCAGAGCTGGAGGGTTCAAATCCACCCTGGGCCTGCCAAACAACAATGACAACTACAAGCAAAAAATAGTTGGGCATTGTGGCGGGCACCTATAGTCCCAGCTACTTGGGAGGCTGAGGCAAGAGAATTGCTTAAGCCCAAGAGTTGGAGGTTGCTGTGAGCTATAATGTGACAGCACTCTACCCAGGGCAACAGCTTGAGGCTCTGTCTCAAAAAGAAAAAAGAATTTATATTTGTCCCTTTTGAATTTTTCTCTCCTTCAATGTACCTCCTATTCAATCAGTCAAGATGGTTTGCAAAGGTTCACTGTGCTCTCTGGTTTCTTGGCATCTACAAATATGATCAGCGTCCTATCCTTTGTTCCCATTCAAGGATAAACGTGATATACAGGGTCCCTCGGCTCCTACACAGAAACAATTATGCTTGTGATTTGCTCGGCAGCTATTCTGAGAGTCACATCATATTCAGGGCCAAATCAGGGAGAGAAAGTTGAAACAATACTTGTGTCTTCAAAAATGAGAAGTGGTAAAACCACTTGCATGAGTTTCCTAGAACTGCTTTAATATAGGGTGACCAGAGTTTAGCATCGGTAAGGCGGGACAACATGGGGGGGGGTCCTGACAACAATGCAAACTTTGATAAGCAGTTCTCAATAATCACTTCTCAACAATTATTTGTTATTATTACAGTTTAACATTATAAAATTAACAAAAATAATATAAAACTCATATTCTGGCGAAATAGCCACATGGCAGCC
>CAUYTI010098499.1:0-20919 GCA_963575145.1 Galago senegalensis | reverse complement strand
GATGTATTAGTTTGCATTCCCACCAGCAGTGTAGTTGTGTACCCTTTTCTCCGCAATCCCACCAGCATCTGTGATTTTGGGGTTTTGTGATATGGGCTAATCTAACTGGTGTTAGATGATATCTCAGAGTGGTTTTGATTTGCATTTCTCTGATGATTAAGGATGGTGAGCATTTTTTCATATGTCTGTAGGCTATACGTCTGTCTTCTTCACAGAAGTTTCTCTTTAAGTCTCTTGCCCACCCTGTGATGGGATCACTTGTTCTCTTCTTGCTAATATGCTTGAGTTCTCTGTGGATTCTGGTTATAAGTCCTTTGTTGGAAGCATAACCAGCAAATATCTTTTCCCATTCTGAGGGATATATACTTACTTTTCTTACTGTGTTCTTGTCTGTGCAGAAACTTTTTAATTTGAGGAGATCCCAGTAGTATATTTTTGAAGTTACTTCAGTTGCTCAGGGGGTCCTCCTCATAAAATTTTTGCCCAGTCCTATTTCTTCAAGAGTTTTCGCTACACTTTCTTCTAATGTTTTTGTAGTTTCATGTCTTAAATTTAGGTCTTTAATCCACTGAGAATCTATCTTAGTTAATGGCAACAGGTGATTCAGCGCCTGTGGCTCAAGTGGCTAAGGCGCCAGCCACATACACTTAAGGTGATGGGTTCGGATCCCCAGCCCTTGCTCACCAAACAACAATGATGGCTGCAATCAAAAAATGTCCAGACGTAGTGGCGGGAGCCTGTAGTCTCAGCTACTTGGGAGGCTGAGGCAGGAGACTCTCTTGAGTCCAGGAGTTAGAGGTTGCTGTGAGCTGTGATGCCATGGAACTCTACCCAGGGGGATAGCTTGAGGCTCCATCTAAAAATATATATATTGTTTGTATTACATTATATTGATCTTTAGACGTTTCATATTGTTGGATGGGCATACATATTCTTTTCAACTTTTGCTATTATGAAAAAAAGTGTTGCAGTGCTTATCCCTATATTTGCCTCATATAATACTTGTTCATAATAGCTTATTCCTAATTATGGAAGGCTTGGGTCAAAAGATATGAGTATTTCAAAAAAATTATAAACATTAACCAAATTTTTCTCTGTAGAGGATACAGCAATTCACTTTCTTTTTGAAAATAATATCTCTTTTTTTATACCATAAATTTTCTCTTATAATACCAAAGGTAAAAGCAGATAAAATATAAAATACTACTATTTAGAAACTATGTCATAGGGATATATTAAGTAATATTGAAGAAGTGGGCAGTGGAAGAAGTCTTCTAATTTGAGAATTTGATAAATACTGATCTTTAAGGTATTTTAAAACTTTTTAACAAAATAAATACGACTTTTCACAAATGTAGTCTAATATAATGATACAGCAAATGTTATTAATAAGACCTTGTTTTGAGTTGGAGAAATTTAATTAAAATACTGTAGGATTTTTGTTAATTATTTATGGGTACATATTCCTTACAGATATTTAATTCTTGTTTTGTTTTTTTTTTTTTTTTGGAGACAGAGCCTCAAGCTGTCCCCCTGGGTAGAGTGCCGTGGCATTACAGCTCACAGCAACCTCCAACTCCTGGGCTCAAGCGCGTCTCTTGCCTCTGCCTCCCAAGTAGCTGGGACCACAGGCACCCGCCACAACGCCTGGCTATTTTTTCGTTGCAGCCGTCATTGTTGTTTGGCGGGTCCGGGCTGGGGATTCGAACCCGTCACCTTAGGTGTACGTGGCTGGTGCCTTAGCCGGTTGAGCTATAGGCGCCGAGCCCAGATATTTAATTCTTAATTGATATAACTTCTCAAGTGATGTTTAAACCTTTTATTTTCATAATACTCATTTTTAGAAATAATTAGCTTTTGGTCCCTAAATTTATACATCTAGCTCAGATTAATTCTCTTATCTCTAGATTTATATATCAAACAGTTGATCTATCCAAGTGGATGTCTCAGAGTTGACTGAAAATTCACATATTCTGGATCAAATACTAGAAATACTAGCTTCCCAAAAGCACAGATTTTTGTCTTTCTCTTTCTCTCTCTTTTGAGATAAGAGTTTTGCTTTGTTGCTCAAGCTGGAGTGTAGCGGCCTTGTCTAAGCATCATGGTTTACTGCTGCCTCGACTCCTGGACTCAAGCAATCCTCTTGCCTCATTCTGCCTAGTAGCTGGGACTACAGACATGCACACACAGCTAATTTTTGTATTTTTTGTAGAGTGGTCTTGCTCTTAATGAGGCTGATCTTGAACTCCTGGCCTCAAGAGATCCTCCCATTGTGGCCTACCAAAGTTATAGACATGAGCCACCATGCCCAGCCAATTTTTGTCTCTTTCATTGTAGAGACATGTGTATAACATTGCATGTGTTATGTCGTCACATTGTAGAGACATGTGTATAACATTGTGTATAACATATGTGTATAACATATGTATAACATTGCATATGTTATATCGTCATTGACCAAAATAAATTTCTGTGTAATGTTTTGTTTAAAAGTTTAGCTAAATTTTTGTTTAGTGATGTCATAATTTTATAATCTCATAATCTTATAACTTATAGTATTTTTTCCCAAATTTCATATTTGTTCAGTGTTTCACCTATTAATGAGTGATCACCATCCTTTTGAATCAGGTATAACCTTAGAAGTCATTCTTAACATCTCCTTTGTTTGGTACCTTTACTTCTCATTACAGTCCCTTGCAAAAATTCTGTTAAATTTTATTTTCTCAAATGTATGTATCTATGTTAGTCTGTCTTTCCCTGTCAACCTGCTCCCCATCAGGGTGATTTTTCCCTTACTTCTATGATTTGGTCAGATCTCTTTTATGTTTGAGGACTGTCCAGAAATTATCTACCCTAATATGAAAAATAGGAATAACAATGGCTGAATACTTTCTGGACAGCCCTCATATAGATGTGTATTTATAGACACACACACACATACACACAAATAATTCAAGTATGTTTCTTTCCATTAAAATTATTATAGTTTATAGTATATGTATCTGAGTGATTGTATCCCACTCCTTTCCATGTTTGACTGAAAGCTACATGATAGCAGGGATTATTTATATTTTAGTTTATTCTTATATTTTAAGAACCTCAGATATCATGCACATTTTAATATACTTTTGAATGATGAATGAATGAAAGCAATCTGTATCAGTATTCCTAAATAATATCTTAGTCTAAGCATCTTCGGAAGCCCCATAGAAATTATTTTTAATTATGTTTCACATTATTCTCTACATAATATAGAGCTCTGTGAATCTTCTCTTCATATATTATAGCTATGAGTTATAAGTAAAATTTTATTTGTTCAAGTATGAATGCTTTGTGGGTCAATATGAATGAACATACAGATAATATTGCTTTATCTTTTGGATCATTTTTTACAATATTTCTGTTTTTATGTTTGTGAAGGATAAAATTATAATAAATATCTCAACATGTGCCCAGTAAGTAAAGAAAAAAAAAATCTACTATACCAGTTTGTTCTCTCTCTGACTATATTGCCGCATACTTAAATGATTAAAACTAATATGACAAAGTACTTTTCATACTGTGGTTAGTCAATTTGTTTTTAAAAATATTTACTTTAGATTTATCATACATATATTTTGTTAAAAATTCTTACAAGTTTTTGTTTACTATATATTGCTGTTTTTCTTAAAATTGTAAGGACAGCGATGCATACATATGTCTGTGTACCTTTGAACATTGCTTAGTTCTTTACAGTTTTTTAAATTTGTTTTGACAGGGCTGGACCAAGTTTTACGAGTTTTCTTTATCAGATCTTCGGGCTGGGTACAATATTATTGACAGAATCTTTGATGGTAAGTTCTAATGATGAAAATTTTTATCTCTGGTGTTAATGGAAAAATTTACATGAGGTCTTATTAACTATATGGTTTCTTCATAAGCAGCTTAATTCCCTATCACAAAATTTGCTTTTTATGTTTTGACTGCCATACCTGTGTTATCTGAAAGTTCTTATATTTAATATTATCTTTTGTGACCATTGGTTTTTATATAATCCATTAGATTTTTGATTAACCTATAGCTCTCTGGAAGCAGAAATCTAGAAAGACCTTGTCTTCACTTTGTGGGCTTCAAAAAGTTTCAGGCTTCAGCTGAATTATTCAGATATCTTTCAAAGGGCCTATTACAATTCAGCAGGCTAAAGTCAGTACCAAGGATTTGTGGGTTCATAGTGGAATCAATAAGTAGATACAAATAGCAGATTGAAGTAGTGCAACAGGTAAGACAGTCTGATCCCCTAAGGCCATCTAACTCTCTGTCTCTGTGAAGGCAGGAATACTCTAACCCTTCAAGCTTATTCTTTGGGACCAAGGCAAGAGAACGCTAGAGTTTAGATCAGCGATGACTTAGAGAACAGAATATGTTGACAGTCATCTCCAAGTTTAAAACGTCACAAATAGAACTCTCAATTTCTGTCTTCTCCCTGCCCTCGACCCTGCAACCCTTTTAAGCCACTTTTCTTTGAGTTTGCCCATTTCAGTAAGTGACCCCTCATTCATGAAACTGTTCAAACTCAAACCCTATGAATTATTCTTGTTTCTTTCCTTTTTCCCATCCTTAGACAGCCAGTGCTTTGGCAATTTCTGTCATTTTCTTTTCCAAATCACACCGTGAGTCTGTTCTCTACTTTTCAATTTCACTAATGCTCGGCAGTCCAAGCATTATCTTCTTTCCTGATCTTCTTCTACTTTAGCAACCTTTTAAACTTTCTTCATTGTGTAAATAAATTTGTTTTTTAGAGAATTCAACCAAACCATATAATTTCCTCATTTAAAACTACCACCATGTTTATTGCCTTTCTTTTCCTCCATCAAACTGGATTTGTTCCTAACTGAAGTTTTTCGTAGGTTTTCTGTCTGAAATGCTTTCCTCTTATGTCTTTATATGGCTTCTTCGGATTGTTTACTTCTGAGCTTAGGGATGTCTTCTTCAGAAGAGCTTTTTCTTATCACTGAATCGAATCTTCAGGTCATTCTCTATTCCTTTGTTTGATTTTCTTAATACACTAGGACAACCTGATATCTTCCTTTTTATTCATTTTCTTATTCTGTTTCTCTCTTCCCACTAGAGTGTAATCTCCATTAAAGAAGAGCCTTTGTCTTGTTTAAGCCTTTGTGTATATCCTTAATACCTGTAACATCGCCCAGCCCATTGTAGGCACTCAATAATTTTTAAGTAAATGGCATCAGAAGTTATTCTATGATTTTTCCTTGGCAAAAGGTTAAGGATGGGCAGCTAGAATGTAGCCAAGTTCCATTTTAATTTATACATTTTTGAGGTTAAAAAAACTTTTTAGTGAAGTATAACATATGTACAAAAAGTATTTGATAAGAGTACAGCCCAATATTATTTTCCCCAACCGAACACACTCATGTAGTCATAGTCAGCAAGAAATTACCAGTGCCCCTGAGTCTGCCCTGTGTAATGCTGCCTGTTAGTTACACCCATCCTCCAGCTTCTTCATCGCTGCTTCTGGGGTGTACACGAGGCACCCTCACTATATGGACTAGTGTCGCCGATTTTTGTAAAACTGGAAGCACACAGCACGCACACTTGAGTGGTTAGGGTTTTCAGTTAACGTTATATTTGTTACATTCATCCATGTGGTTGCTTGTAGCTGTGGTCCATTTATTCTCAGTGCTACATGGTATGCATGGTGTTGCGCTCTGGATTCAGAGAACCTTATTTCGTTAGCTGATATTATACTCTGGATTCAGAGTACCTTATTTCCTTAGCTGGTATTGTGCTTTGGATTCAGAGTACCTTATTTTGTTGACTGGTATTAAGCTCTGAATTCAGAGTACTTTATTTCATGAGCTAGTATTGTGCTCTGGATTTAGAGTACCTAATCGCATGAGCCGATACTGTGCTTTGGATTCAGAGAACCTTGTTAACAATCTAGATCTGTGCAATTGTCTGCTTTCCCATTTTGGTGACCTAACTTCTGTATGCCTCAGTTTCTCCATGTGTGTAAATGTATA
The DNA here is from genome assembly GCA_963575145.1 of Galago senegalensis. Taxonomy (NCBI): domain Eukaryota; kingdom Metazoa; phylum Chordata; class Mammalia; order Primates; family Galagidae; genus Galago; species Galago senegalensis. The sequence goes on along the minus strand of CAUYTI010098499.1, from coordinate 14,899 downwards.
ATATCAACACTTAATTGTCTTGAGTAATGAGTGATTTTATACATGTACTGTATTTGGGAAATTTCACTTGATTATATAAATATTAGTTGCTACTATTAATGATCATTTAAAGAAGTGATTTAGATGTATTCAGTATATATTGCTATATCCTATAAAGATAACTGGAGCCAGGAATTTAGTTAACATTTTAGAAATGAAAATAATGAAAGTATTTTTTAAATTACAGGTACCAAAGATGTACAGTGGGAATTTGTGCATGGTTTACTTGAAAATGCTATTTATGGAGGTCGTATAGATAACTATTTTGACCTAAGAGTTCTTCAGTCATACCTGAAACAGTTTTTTAATTCTTCAGTAATCAATGTATTAAACCAAAGGAACAAGAAAAACATTTTTCCACATTCCATATCTCTACCACAATCCTGTAGTATTTTGGTAAGTGAAATTATTCATTTTCTCTTCTTTTTTTTTAAGACAGAGTCTCACTATGTTGCCTTCAGTCAAGTGCTGTGGCATCATAGCTCACAGCAACCTCAAACTTTTGGGCTCAAGCAATTCTTTTGCCTCAGCCTTCCAAGTAGCTGGGACTACAGGCGCCCACTACAACGTCCAGCTATTTTTTTTGTTGTTGTCATTGTTTAGCAGGCCAGCCCAGGTTCAAACCCACCACCCCCTGTGCATGTGGCTGGTACCCTAACCACTGAGCTACGGGCACCAAGCCATTAATCATTTTTAATCTATTACCAGATTGATACTTGAATCATTTCTTACACGGTTAAATATGTTGTTTCTTTTCAAATGTACAAGTAATCATTCTCAGTTTATGTTATTATTTGTTATTGCCAGTCCATAGCCTGATTCTCCAAACTTAAGTCAGGTGTCCTATAAACTGTTGGCTACTTACTGAAGATTGATTGACCGTAATGGTAATGGACTAGCATATAGGCAGACCTTGAAGGGGGTAGCCAAGGAAAATTTGAAGAAAGTAGGACTATAGTAAGGACCTGAAATGTGAGAACGTGCTACTACCCAGTAGGCATAATTTTACTTAATAAATATCTCTCCTCTGTTTCTGACTCATAAATTTAAAGCAGGTCTAAATATACAAAAGGGATTTACTTGATCTGTCTTTCACAGCAACGTCTTTGTTTATGGGTATTTTACCTAGCTACAGCTTTTTGCCTTGAGTCATCACATAAAAGCCTTCTAGGCTGCAGTCATCTTTTCCAGAAAATGGTATTAAATAGAGCCCAAAGGTTTCGGTTTTAGTTTATTTTGCCATAAATCTATGTTAGTACATATGCTCACATAATGTTTTTATTGCAAAGTATTATAATTATACATTTCTTTATTAATTACAAATATATGTATGTTCAATTAATTATATAGGTCTGTTTTGTACGGTTTTCTTTCATCCAAGTATTTTCGACAGTGTTCCTTCATTTCAGTAACATAATTGTCAAAAACTAAAAGCCTAAAAATGAATATTAAATGTATTGCTTTAGTTTTTCCAGTTTTTGCATTGTTTATATAAATAGTGTCATCTAGCATATATTCTTTTTGTTCAAGTAAAGTTAAATCAGTCTGAATATGTAGCTGCTAATTATTACTATTATTATTTTCAGTTTTGGCCAGGGCCGAGTTTGAACTGCCCCCACCCCCATATGGGGCTGGTGCCCTACTCCTTGAGCCATAGGCACCACCCTGTAGCTGCTAATTATTTAGTTAACATGCCCATATATAGTTCTAGGTAGACAGAAGACTCTAGTAATCTAGATGAGATTTCATAGCAGCTATTTAGAAATGAACAAACTATACAATTCTACAAAGGGTAATAATTTATAGGAACAGTGTTTAGCTTTTTATTGAGTTGAGTCACAAGGAGGTTGCCAGGTTTCCCAGGAGGATAAGAAAATATGCACATGTTCATATACATTATTCGTGTAGACCTTGTAGTTGAATACCTCAAGGTAGTTTACACATGTTGAGTTAAAGGAGAAAAAGAATTGCAAAGGGCAGCGTGACTTTCCAAAATTTGACATATTTATAGGTCCTGGGCCTCTTGGAATCCAACCATCTCCTTGGAGATACTTTCGGAGAAGATTCCAAGAATGAGAAAGAATTATGGGAAATCAGAGGATAAGTCTTTCCACTCTTACTACAGCAAACACATTTAGATGGATATGTAATAACTGCCTTAAAATAACTTGTCTCTTCATGAAAACAAACAAACTAATTCCCATGTTTGGCCCAAACTGAATAAATCTTTTTGATCTATTTTTGGTTTTTCATCTAAAATGATGAGTACATAACTATTCAGATGAATGTTTAACAAGTCAGTTTATGCAATGCTTAGCATAATTCTTAGGATGAAATGATGGGATTGTCAATGCATTTTATCAAACTTCATCAGCAAACTGAAGATTGTGGAATTGCTTTATAAAGTAATTTACAAATCATTGCTTACATACAGGGTATGTCTACAAGTTATGAGGTGTCTCTAAATTAAAAATAAAAACAGATTTCTGGAATATTTATCTTAACATAGTAGAACTGTCCTCTGTGTATTGGTCTTTGATGTGTTACAGAGAAAAAAAGTTTAAAGACCTTTCCTAAGAACGTCTAATATAATGTCTTACACATTGTAATCACATTGTAATCATAGCCATTCAAATATATTTGTATTGAACAATTCAGTTCAACTTCCTTTTATGTAGGAAGTTAGGATAAAAATATATAGCATCAAATAATTAAGCTATGAAGAAGTGCTAATGATAGAATATTCCCAGTGGAAAACTGAGTTAATATGAAAAAAAGTGAGGTTTACCTATAAAATATAAAATATGAATAATAATTAAATACTTCACAATATCCCTTCTTTTCTGTTATAAGTGGTTATAGATTCAATTTTTATTTTTTTATTAGATCATAGCTATGTCCATTATTAATACAGTCATGGAGTACAATGTGCTGTTTTTATATACAATTTGAAATATTTTCATCAAACTGGTTAACATAGCCTTTATGTCATTTTCTTAGTTACTGTCTTAAGACATTTATATTCTACATTTAGAGAGATTCACATGTACCCTTATAAGAACCATAGGCATGATCCCAGCAATCACCCTCCCTCTACCCATCCTACCCATCCTCCCCCCTCCTCTCCCCTTTCCCCATATCCTTGGGCTATAATTGGGTTATAGTTTTCCTATGAAAGCTATAAGTTAGTTTCATAGTAGGGCTGAGTACATTGGATGTACTCATTTCTTCCATTCTTTTTTTATTTCTTATAGCATAACTGTGTACATTAATGCAATCATGGGGTACAGTGTGCTGTTTTCATATACATTTTGAAATACTGTCATCAAACTGGTTAACATAACCTTCATGTCCTTTTCTTAGTTATTAAGACATTCATACTCTGCTTTTAGAAAGATTCACTTGTACCCTTGTAAGATAAACCATAGAGGTGACCCCACCAATCACCCTCCCTCCCCACATCCACCTCTCTCACCTCCTCTCTCCCACCCCCTTCCCATACTCTAAGGCTATAATTAGGTTATGACATTCCTATAAAAGCTATGAATTAGTTTCAAAATAGGGCTGTATTCATTGGATACTTTTTCTTCCATTCTTGAGATACTTTGTTAAGAAGAACATTTTCTAATTCCATCCATATAAACATCAAGGAGGTAAAGTCTTCATCTTTCTTTAGGGCTGCATAATATTCCATGGTGTACATATACCACAATTTATTGATCCATTTGTGGGTTGATGGGCATTTGGGCTTCTTCTGTGACCTAGCAATTATGAATTGGGCTGCATTAAACATTCTGATACAAATATCTTTGTTGTAATGTGATTTTTGGTCTTCTGGATATATACCTAATAAAGGAATTGCAGGATCAAATGGCAGGTCTATTTTTAGTTCTCTCAGTGTTCTCCAGATTTCTTTCCAAAAGGAATGAATTAATTTGCATTCCCACCAGCAGTGTAGAAGTGTTCCCTTTTCTCCACATGCATGCCAACATCTCTGGTTTGGGGATTTTGTGATATGGGCTAATCTTACTGGGGTTAGGTGGTACCGCAAAGTAGTTTTGATTTGCATTTCTCTGATGATTAAGAATGGAGAGCATTTTTTCATGTATCTATAGGCCATGTGCCTATCTTCTTTTTCTTCCATTCTTGAGATACTTTGCTAAGAAGAATATTTTCCAGCTCCATCCATGTAAACATGAAGGAGAAAAAGTCTCCTTTCTTCTTTAGGGCTGCATAGTATTCTAGGGCATACATATACCACAATTTATTGATCCATTCATGGGTTGATTTAAGTTTTAGTAAAAAACTGTTTTTCGCTTCTTTAAATTTAGGACTATCGTGCTGTCATCGAAAAGCTTCCAGAAGATGACAAACCTAGTTTCTTTGGTCTGCCTGCTAATATTGCTCGCTCATCTCAGCGTATGATCAGTTCTCAGGTAATGTAAAAAACGTTCTACCTTTAAAAAATAAAATGTTGCTGTTGAGCCTGCAGGAAATAACATTAAGTTGTATTTAATACTATAGATGCTACAAGCATCTAAATTTCATTTAAAATTTTTATATCATTTAACACAATACATTCCAGTTTTAACCTTAAATGAATTTTAAATTAGCCAAATAGTTTTATCTTCATATATCTACTAAATTTAGTAAAATGGTATGAAACCTATAATTTCATCCAAAAGATATTTGTTGTACGCCTATAATTTATTTTATTTTGGCTATTTTAAATGTCAATTTATGAAACCAAATATGCCATGAAATTTAACATTTTATAAAATGCCAGATACGTACATAATTTATTTTTGCATATTAGCTTATAAGAGATAAGCATTTAATATTTTATATTATTTTACTCATGATTGAAATTATAAAAATTGGGGAAAATACAGATTTTCAACTTAGTGAGACATACAAAAGTGTTACCCATGAACAATATAAGTGTATGTTCTAGGGTCTGTTGTATTGACCCAAACTAATTGAGAAGAGCTAACACTTACTGATATCTTACTATGTTTCTGAAACTGTTCTAAGTGTTTTGTATTCAAGAACTTAATTTTTGTGAACTCTATGAGGTAAGATCTATTATTTTCCCCTTTAACAGATGAGGAAACTGAGGTAGAGAGAGTTAAATAACTTGCCTAAGTCTCCATGGAGCCAGTAAGAAACAGAACTAGACTAGAATTCAAGCTGAGCTTGAGTGAAGAGATGGTCCTCTTGACTGTATAGGGCAGCTCCCTCAGGCACCAGTTGCTGCTGAGTAACATGCACTACCCCGGAGGCATGGAATCATGACCAGTAACATGAGGTTAATTATGTGGGCAGAATAGGAGAAATTCTTACAGTCCTTAACTGTAGTATTTCTTAAAGTCCTTAACTACAATATTTGACAATTTATAGGCATTTGAGTTTGATTGTCTACATTTTCTTATATAACATAACAGTTTCGTATTTTATTGCTATTTTAGCCAATACTTATAAATTGACATTTCCTCTCTTTTACTATTAATTATATTGTCTATTTTGCAATTTTAATGTTCATTCTCACATCTTTATTAATAAAAAAGGGTTTTTTGGGTTCAACACCTATATAGCATAGTGGTTACGGTGCCAGCCACATGCACCGAGGCTGGCTGGCGGGTTTGATCCGAGCCTGGGCCAGCTAAACAACAATGACAACTGCAACAAAAAATAGCCGAGTGTTGTGGTGAGCGCTTGTAGTCCCAGCTACTTGGGAGGCTGAGGCAAGAGAATTGCTCGAATCCAAAAGTTTGAGGTTGCTGTGAGCTGTGACGCTACTGCACTCTACTGAGAGCAACATAGTGAGACTCTGTCTGAGAGAAGGAGGGTGGACTTTTTGGTTTTTTTAGCATATAGATGTTCCTTGATTTATTATGGAGTTACATTTCAATAAACCTATGATAAATTGAAAATATAAATCAAAAACACGTTTGAGGTACTTAACCTAGCAAACATCAATAGCTCAGCCAAACCTACCTTAAACATGCTTAGAAAGCTTAACCTTATCTTACAATTGGGCAAAATGTCTTACGCAGAGCCTATTTTGTACCTTTTGGTTGTATTTTTGGGGTCGCAGCTCGCCTCAGGAAGGTTGAAGTGCACTCTTCAGTCTTCTCTCTTGTCTCTGCTCCAAACCATCAGCTAGTTTGCTAAGCTTCTGTCCTTTCAGCCTCCTTCTGGACTGGAGCTTCTGTAAAAACTGGCTGCAGTTCGCCATCTTGGCTCCGCCCATATTTTTCAGATCTTTGAGGGCTGCAATCTCTTGCCTCAATCTTTCAAAACCTTTGGTGGTTTTGTCTTTGAATTTGTTGAATTCTTGATTGAACTGTCCGAATCCTCCTTGAATTTCTAATTCTATCTTTGCCTCTATTCTATTAATCTTATTTGCAATCCAAATTCTGAATTCGATTTCTGACATCTTGGCCATCTGTTTATGAAAGGGATCTTCAGTTGCATCCGCCACATCCTTTCTTGGGGGTGTTGATCTACTCTGGTTATTCATATTACCAGAGCTTTTCTGCTGATTATGCCCCATGATTATTTTACCCCATTTGGCCTATCCCCTTGAGCTTTGTCAAGGACCCGTACAATGTTATGGCCTGAGAGACTGCAGACCTGCTTGGTGTGGTGGGGCTAATTGGCTCTGTCTTATTTTCCGCTGGTCTCTGTCCTACCCTAGTGAATCATTTACTCTTTTTTTTTTTTTTTTGAGACAGAGCCTCAAGCTGTCCCCCTGGGTAGAGTGCTGTGGCATTACAGCTCACAGAAACCTCCAACTCCTGGGCTCAAGCGAGTCTCTTGCCTCCACCTCCCAAGTAGCTGGGACCACAGGCGCCCGCCACAACGCCCGGCTATTTTTTGGTTGCAGCCGTCATTGTTGTTTGGCGGGTCCGGGCTGGGGATTCGAACCGGGCACCTTAGGTGTACGTGGCTGGCACTTTAGCCCGTTGAGCTATAGGCGCTGAGCCTAGAGACGGTTTTCAATCCAATCTAAGAAAGTGTTTTTCAACATTTATCTCATGGCACACTTAGAACTATAGTTAAGTTTCTGTGGCATACTTAAATTCTGATGATAAAAAAAAGGAGTAAAAAAAAATACTTATGGTGCTTTGAAGTTCTTTTGAAAATAATTTAATGATCTTTAAAGATTTTTGTGGCACACCGAAGATCCTTTTGCAGCACACCTGTCGAAAATCGCGGGTCTGAGGGAGGAGGAGTGAATTCTAAAGTTGCCACCCAGACAATGGAGATGTGGGCATTTAACTCGGGAGCACCCTTCCTATTTGCCCTCGTTTGCTTTACGTGAGAATTACCCACATTGCCACAGAAATGACTATCTGGAGAAACATGCCCGTGTGGGAGAGGGAGGCAAACGGTAGACTGATGAAAATAAATCAAGACAGAAAGAGCTTACAGGTTCATCTTTTGGTAAATACCTGCTCACTTTCTAGAAGAATGTAAAATATGTCCTTCTCACATGCTGGAGAGATTGAAGTTGTGTGATTTGGTTTCGCAAAAAGAGATTTGTGTGTGGGAGCGTCGTGCTGTGCAAAAATTCTGTAGTATTTTTTGATCAAAATAGCCCTCCAGTCACTCTGAAGCTCAGCTTTCCTGCCTGCAGCGGTTTGACTGCCCAGATTAGGTCTTGGGGACTAGCTGGTGCGTCCTGGGAATGGCTGCCGAGCGCAGGCCCCGCACTGTCCAATCTCAATCTGTCTTCTGTAAATCGGAAGGGAAGTCCCCGCCCTCCCCGTGCTCAGGCCATTGCCCTCAACATTCTCCAGTTCAGAGACTTCAGTTGTCACCAGGGGAAGCGACTCACGCCACCCCACCCTCCTAACTCTATGTGCTGTGGGAAATCCCAGGACAGAATACCCGAGGGAAACTCCCTGTTCTGGAGGTTTCCATCGCCAGGAGGTGCTGGGAGTAGAAGAGGCAGAGGAGAACTGTAGGGAAGGGACGCCTCGGAAGTCAGTCTTCTTGGGAAAAAATGCTGATGTCCAAGAATGCTTGTTCTCGTGATGGATGGAGCTGCTAAGGATGAAGTAGAGAAGCAGCATCTGAGAGATCAGGCGGCCAGCAGGTGGGGAGGAGGAAAGCGGGCAGGAAGGGAGCGGCCGGGGCCTCCCCAGGCTGAGCAGGAGCAAGGGTGGGGCTCGGGCTGGAGGAGGACACAGACAAAGAGAGAAGGGGGCCAGTTCTTTCCCAGCCAGAAGCCTCCAGATGCTGCCTCCCCACAGAGCCGGCAGTTGGTGGAAATGTTCCCTGTTGCTCCGGCCGTGCCCGCCGAGCCACTGTTGCTCTCCGGGAGAGCGGAGCCATCGCAGGCTGACAGCTGCTGCAGAGGCCTCCAGGGGACAAGACTGTAGGAGGAAGAGCCCTCTAATAGCTTTGGAGTTTTGCTCTTACACGTGATGAGCTTTTTGGACCTACAGGGAAGCCCGATGAGCAGAGCTACTAGGCTTCCTTCAGACACAGCATCTTGACTTCAGTTATAAGCTACTCCCATTCGTTTTAAACACTTTATTATGGTTAAGTGTCTTTAATGCTGAACTGAAGGTACACTCTTTCATAAAAATTTGGCTGACTTTTTTTTTTTTTTTACGTGAATTCTCAATGTTCTATAACCACATGTCAAATTTTTCCCTCCTCTTCTGGTATACCAAGTGAACAAGGTGAATGGTAAGTTCTTCAAAAACTGAGCAATTGGGGCTCCCGATGTGAAATGAATCAGTTTTCCTACAAAACAATCTATTTCTGTGAGGAAAAGGAAGCGTACACTGTAGGGTGATCGGAAGGGGCTTTTCATCTCCTCTCAATCATCCCATGGGTCATCACCAGCATCCTGGAACACTGCTCAGCCGGTCCACCACAAGCCCCCCTCACTCTTACAACCTAATGTCTATGCTTACCAAAAACTGAGGGTGGGGTGGGCAAGGGGGGAGCCACGTTCATCTAACTGGTCAGCCTGATGGATGTCATGGGCGGCTCCTGCTCCCCCCTATCTTACTGCAAACATTGGGACCTCTCAGAGACGCCCCATCTTTTTTGCAGAATGACTCACATGCCTTTGGAGTTGTGGTTTTCTATGTCATCTGTCATCTGTCTTCTAGTTTTCAGGGATTCATCAACATTTTTTACATTTGACATTTCTTGATTTACATAAAACGTATTTCTAGGGACTTGAAAGACGTGGGTGTGCTTAGTTCATTATTTTACGTATCTTTTGCAAAGGACATAGATTTTTGTTTCTCTAGATGGAAATCATCCTTTGATGAAACACGTTTACATTTCTAATAATGTCTGTTTGCTCCCCATACCCACATTTGCTGTAGTTGTCTTATTTTGTTTTGTATACATCTGGCATCCTTCTCGAATTTGGAAGAATTATTATCCTCATTCGGAGCACTCCTCCAAGGAGGAGAAGGTCCAGCTAAGAAAGAGGCTCAGAAAAGAGACCATACGACCACTTGTCTTCTGACTCACTTGCATTCTGTTCATTTCTCCATTTCCTGAATATCTTTCAGTATATACAAGGACGTGTTGCCGTGGTGTCAGGTAGATAGTCAAAGAAATGGAAAAACCCTTTCCATTTTGAGTCAGCAGAAATGTTATGTGTGGATTAGCAACCACCCTGGAGTCTTTGGTGTTTCTTTTATTTTTTATTAGGATTGATATTGGCCCAGTGTATATTGAACCCAGATTATTGCATGAGTCCATAGTATCTATTGATCTTAGTATCTTTTTATTGGGAGGGTCCTTACCAATAGACCCAGTTTGCTCAGGACTGAATATTGTCTTCCTCATTGTGCCCAGTGGTAATTGACATTTGAAATTTACCTGGGACTTATTTACTTTGCTTTCAGTCTTTCAATAAATCTATAAGAATCTACTTTTTGTGATCCAATTTCAGGTTGCAATAGAAAAATAAAGTTACAAAAAAACCAGGCTAAAAATACCTGTAGGTTTGAAGATTCAAATTCTTTTTTGCTACATATCAGATTGCAGGAGATGAAATAGATGAAAAGGGGAACTTTTTATTCCTGTATTTCTGAAAAAACAGTACTGTCACCTGCCAGCAAAGTTATGTCAATTAGAATAATAGAACTTTAGAACTTATGCTGTTTTAGATCAGAATTTGTCTTGTTTTTGTTCTTTTTTCTTTGTTTTTTCGCACTAGAAAATATTTTGCCAGATGACCACATACTTTTCAGATATCTGTTTTTCTATATGATCATCTTTTATTGTTATTCTTCAACTGTGAATTTGAAAACTTACAAAGAAACTTGGCAAAAGAATTAATATGTGAAAGAAGTTTATACTCAATGACATCTATGGAAAAATAAATATAGCAATACTGGAATAATGGAAAATAAAATTGGTAATATTCTCATATAAGAAAATATTTATTGGATGTGTCTTTTCAGTGGGGCCCTGTTATAGAAGTTAAAAACAGAAGCACAAGAAAATGTTCCTGTTCTAATGTTCTATAGAGGAGAAATGAAAGATAAACATGTCCAAAATTAGATAATAATGAGGGTATTAGTAACATAAAACAAAGAAATGAGTCTGTCAAGATGTAAATAGTCTAACTTCTCAGTTGAGGACAATTTTTACTTTACTTCAGTTTCTAGGAAATCTCTTACCCTTATATTAGAACTCTATAGTTGTCTAGAAGGGCTTGCACAATACTGACAACTTTTTAGAAGAAAAAAAATTCCTGGATAAAGCATAACAACAAAAGGTTTTCTAATTTTTAATCTACATTGAATCAATATTATGTTTTTTGATTTATCAGTCTCTGCAAATTTTGTTTTATTTTGATACCTCACTTTTTAATCCCCTTGTAACTATCCAAGGTTTCTAAAGTATATCTTTCATCTTTATAGTAATAATTAGTATTTGTTTACTATAAACCTTTCATTGTGTTAAAGCTTCATATGCTTAATCTCATCTGATCTTTGGGATAGTCACACAAAAGGGATGGGTGCGGTTGGGAATTTAATCACTGACCTTTTCTATGTTGTTGATTCAGTAGTATAATGGGCCACCGTAACAATGAATCCAATCACATTTTAATTGACTGCATCACCAGATAATGTATGGATCCTCAATTTGTACTTGATTGGTAAACTCGTGAGTCCTGACTACTCAGAAAGTCCAATGCAACTTTCAAATAATTTCTGTTTCATTTTTAACACTTCATCTGTGTTCATTTCAGTACAAAAATGTAATAAATCTTACTGGCTAGCCTTGGCAGGCCCTGAACTTCAAATTGGAGAGCAAGACTGGGAAATACCTATTCTCAGGGTCTTGGGGCTATGTGAGAATGAAAGTGATGCCTCTCTTCATTTCCAGCATCCTAGTTCCCTCTTGAAATGGCTTAGAGATTTCAGGCTCACTTGGGAGATGTGGCCCCTTATAATTGACTGGTTCTCCTATATTCACCTCTCTGTCTTGACAGCTTGGTTAATAGTTCAACAATTTTTGATTGATACGTGTGAATTCAGTTAGAGTCAAAGTAATTATATAATTAATAAATATATAATTTTAGGTATATATTCACATGATCATACATGTATGTAAGTCAGGGGTTTTTCATTAAGCTTTAACTCTGATCCTAGAATATTTTGGTCATTGTGTTCTTAAAAGTAAAAAAAAAAAATCACTGGATTCCTAAAGTAGGTTGGATTTACTACTTACATGTCCCTTTTTTCTTTAGATGTTCGCAGACACAGTGGGGAGATGGCATACTCAGGATAGCATGCAAGAACAGATCCCTGCTAAATGCAGTGTTATCAAGATAGAGTATTTCTTCCAGGCCACATTTTCCCATTCATCTTGAACTGCTAAACATTCAAGACAGCATGTGACGTGTATTTATGCAGCTGTAATTGTGATTATTGTCATTTTCCCCCAGTCCTGCTGAGCAATCAATCTTTCTAGAGAAACTACAATCACTTCGTGCTTTTTGATCAGCGTACTGCATAATCTGACTTCAAGTTCTTGAAGTAGATACATTAACTCAGTTTAATCACATGAAAACATGGTCTTCTGGATTTAATGAAGATGCTTTCAGAAATTAAAAAAAAAATCTGAAAATAAAGATAGAAGCCATAATGTATTTTAGAACCAAAGGATCTCTTCTTGAAAGCTGGCCTGTGTTAGTTCAACTTCGGTCAATTCTACCTGTACATTATCATGATATTAAATCAAAACAATGAGCACGATTCAATGGCACAGATAATGGAGACAAAATAACAAGGTTCAGATACGCTTTTGCGTAGGTCTTGTATTATTTGGAAAGTTTCTAAGGTTTTCCACATAGATATCATTATAGTCAAAGAGTCTGTGTGTTGGTTTTAAAAATTATTTTTTCTTTAATTTTTTTATTTTTAATTTTTATGGGTATATAATAATTCTATATATTTATAGGGTACATGTGATGTTTTGATACTGGCATACAATGTGAATGAATCAAATCAGAGTCACTGGGGTATCCATCACCTTAGGCAGTTAGCATTTCTTTGTGTTAGGAACATTCTAGTCTACTCATTAGTTATTTTAAAGTATACCCTAACTTATTTTTTTTATCATAATTACTTTGTTGTGCTACCAAATAATGTTCTTTCTATATTTAGTAAATCCAAAGCAGTGGAAGACAAATGAAATCTTTGAACTTTCAGCAGGAATTATCTACCACAGCCTTCACCTTCTCAACACAGATTGAATGATTTGACTGAGTGGTGTGTTGTACAGTTGTATTATACTAAGTGCATTTACTAGAGTGCTTTTTCCTCCCAACAGATAAAAAAGATTTTAATCATCTCAAAAAAATTTTATATATATACATATATATATGCGCAATATTATACTAGGATGCTAGACTTTGATCTACATTTTTGTCACTTATCTGGAAAGTGGCAATAATGATTGCCTTTAGCTTAAAAGGTTGTTGCAGGATTTAAGCAGTTAAATGTAATAAACTGTAAGCAGAATGTAAGTTTGAAATAAATACCAATGGTTGGTCTTATTTCTGTGGTCTCAAACCATCTATTTAGGGAAGATCTTTCTGTAATTTTTCAGGCCCTGGGGCCTGACTATTGTATTGAACTCCTACCAAAGAATACATTAGAAGAGATTTCAGAACTGTTTAGATACATTATCTTGCTTAATCTCAGATGTTTTGACCTAGGTCAAGGCAAGATTAACACTGGGTCATGAACTTATTTGGTTGGGGGAAAGTACAAAAGAGGCCAAGGTCACAGATTTAATTTCTTTTTGGACTGGTCACCCATAATAAGGACTTAATTGAAATATAGCCTTCAATCATCTATTCTGTGTCAGCAATTCCTAGGGTAGTTGATTTGTACCCACTATCTCAGGTGAGCTTCATGACTCTCTCGCAAGGTAAGAATCTAAAGCTTAAAACACCGAAGTAACCTCTACTAAGTCAAACAGATAACAAGCAGTGAAGCCTAAATTCAAACCCGGATCTTATTAATTTTCCAAAACCCATAGTTTTGAAGTATAGTCTCAATTCTGTGACCTGTGACGAAAATTACAAACTGTGTACTTAGTCTTACAAATGAAAGCTATTTAGTACAAAGATGACTACGTGAAAGAATATAAATGATTATTTAGATGTGTAAATTTAAGATAGAGGTAAAGAACCTAAGATGGACAAGAAAGGGCCATCAATTCCTTCTGATTCTCTTCTCTCTCTCAGAAGAATTCAATGTGTGTTTGCTGGTAATAGTCTATATTAAAAGTCTCAAAAGAAAATTGGAAATAACTCTAAATTTAAGCATTTAAACTATTTATATTATAAAAATCTTAGTCTTGTTGTGAAAGAGATGTTACTCCAGGTTGAAGTAATTTCTTCCTATGTCACAAATGTCCTTTAAATTAGGTCAAAAAGAAGATTGACTTTTAGTGAAAATGAGTAAGAAATGCAAAGAGCCTTGTATATACTGAGGGTGCCAAAAATGTATGCATATTTTAAGAAAGAAAAAAAACTGTATCAAAATTGTAATACTCAGTACATATTGATAACCTTTGTTATCTTGTATAGTGTATCTCTTATCTCTCATAATTGCAGAGTTCAAACTTGAGTATTACAGTCTTAAAATATGTTTTCCTTTCTTAAAATGTGGATACATTTTTGGCACCCTCTGTATATATTATAAACTTTTTTCTTACATTTTGTCCTCACTTAAAGTTATGATCATGTTTACTCTTTAATGAGCTCCCAAATTTTATGAGTCAAAATTCTCCTCCGTCTTGGACTCTATCTCCTTATTTCATTAAGGATCATAAACAACATTGGAAGGGTTTCATTATAGGAATGAATTGTAGGGATCCTCATGTGGTCCGAAGAGAGATTTAGCCCAGATCCAGAGTTTTGTTTCAATCATGGGCATCCATCCTGTTCCTTTGCCATGGTTTCCTTCTGACAAATACATATGCAACCTTTCTTTGCTTGGTAGATTCCAACTGATGTGTAAGTAAATACCCTGTCTTAAGCTTTTATTACCTATCCTGCCATCTGGTCTACCATCTAATTGTCTTATTCTGCCTTATGGGGAACCCCCTCTAAATTTTAGGAGAGCCCTGCATAGTTGGGGTATTTATAGATAGGGATAGTATGTGAACAATTTTCTTTTTTTTTTTTTTTTATTGAATGGTAACTGTGTACATTGATGCACTTTGGGGGTACAGTGTGGTGTTTTCACACACAATCCAAGATACTTCCATCAAACTGGTTAACATAGCCTTCATGTAACTTTCTTAGTTATTATGTCAAAACATTCATATTCTACTCATAGAAAGATTCACT